>PVIY010005671.1:0-93049 GCA_004026745.1 Myrmecophaga tridactyla | reverse complement strand
CAATACTACAGAATTTTTATTTTTAAAATAGTTTTTTTTTGGTAGAACCTTGTATTTTTAATATAGGCAATCATATATTCTGAATATAAGGATAGTTTATTTTTTCATTCTGATTTGTGTGCCCATTTTTCTTCTGGTCTTATTATATTGTTTAGGACCTCCAGAACGACCTGAGGAGACATTGTCTCCAGAATCAGTTCCTGAATTTTAGGGAAATGATTTAAAAATATTACCAAGTGTGATATTTGTTCTATTTTGAACAGCTTTATTGATATGTAATTCACATGCTATACAGTCCATTCACTTAAAAAGTACATTTCAGCAGTGTTTGATATATTCCTAGCTGTGTAACCATCACCACATTCTAATTTCGGGACTTTTAGGTTATTTCCAAAAGGAGCCCAGTGGCCATGAGCAGTCACTCTCCATCGCCAACTCCTAGCCCTGGACAACCATAAACCCATTTTATGACTCTGTGTTTGGATGTTCTGACCATTTTATGTAACTAGATTAATAAGATAAATGGTATTTTATAACTGGCTTTTTGACTTCGCATGTTTTCTAACTTCATCCATATATCAAAACTTCATTCATTTTTATGCTGAATAAGATTCTATGGTATGGATATATCCCATTTTATTCATCCTTTCATCAGTTGATGGTTATATGGGTTGTTTCAACTTCTTGTCCATTGTGAATGATCCTGCCATAGATATTTATATGGAAGGTTTTGCATGGACATATGTTTTTATATCTCTTGGGAATATATGTAGGAGAAGAGTTGCTGGGTCGTATGGTAATTCTGTGTTTAACTTTTTGAGAAACTGCCAAACTGTTTTCCAAAATGGCTGCACCATTTAATATTTCCACCAGAAACGTATAAGGACTCCAATTTCTCCATATCCGGTTGTTTTGATCAGCCATCCTGGCGGATGTGAAGTCATTGTGGCTTTAATTGACATATATTGACCAAATCAGGAATTTTTTCATGTGCTTTTTGCCACTCCTATATATTTTTTGGAGAAATATCTATATATATACTTTGCCCATTTTTAAATTGGGTCATTTGTCTTTTATTATTTTAAGAGTTCTTTGTATTATCTGAATAAAAGTCCAGATATGATTTTCACATATTTTTCCCATTATGTGTATTCTTTTCCCTTTTTTGATGATGCTCTTTGATATATAACCCTTTTACATTTTAATGAAATCAATTTATCTGTTTCATTTTTTGTTGTTTGTGTTTTTGGTGTTGTATCTAAAGAACCATGTCATGAAGCCTCAGTCCCCTTTTCTTCGAAGAGTTTTATGGTTTTACTCTTAGATTTAGGTCAATAGTCCATTTTGAGTTAATTTTTATATTTGGTGTGAAGTAGGGGTCCAATTTCATTCTTTGTACATGGATATCCAGTTATTTCATTACCATTTGTTATAAAGTCTACTCTATCCCTATGTGCTGGTTTGAAGCTGTTATGTACTCCAGAAAGAACCATGCTCTTTTAATCCATTCCTGTGGGTATAGACCTATTGTGGGTGGGACTTTTTGATTAGGTTATTTCAATTGAGATGTATGGCTTCATTCATGGTGGATAGTAATCGTCTTGCTGGAATCTTTTGCAAGAGGATAAAACACATACAGAAGCTAAGAGATGAAATTAAGAGAAGTTTATAGAGAAAATCCCCAGAGAACCTAAGAAGGACCTACAGAAAACAGAGAGGAAGCCACTGAAGCCAGAAGCTGAAAGCCATGACCCAGGAGAGAAAGACCTAGAGATGCTGACCATGTGCCTTCCAGGTGATAGAGGCATCCTGGATGCCAGCAGCATTTCTTCAGAGTCCAGGTATCATCCTCTTTATACCAAGGGGTTGGGACATTGTCATGGCCTAAGAACTGTAAATTGTCAATAAATCCACTTGTAAAACCAATCCATTTCTGGTATGTTGAATTCTGGCAGTTTAAGCAAACTGAAACACCCCATTGTTTGTCTTAGTATACTTGATGAAAACCAAAGGTTCATAAAGGTAAGCGTTTATTTCTGAGCTCGTCAGTTCTATTCCGTTTATCTATACATCTATGCTCGTGACAGTACCACACTATATTGAGTACTGTGGCTAGATAATAAGTTTGAAATCAGGAAGCACGTGTTCTCCAACTTTGATTTTCTTCTTTAAGGTAGTGCTGGTATTCTGGGTCCCTTACATTTCCACAAGAATTTTAGGCTCAGCATATCAAAATCCATTGGGATTGTGCTGAATCTGTTGATCAATTAGGGTGTATATCATCTTAATAATATTAAATCTTTTGATCCATGAACATGAATGTCTCTAAATTTATTTAGATCTTCTTTAATTTCTTTCAATATGTTTTGTGGTTTTCACTTTACAAATCTTGCACTACTTTTGTTAAGTTTTTTCCTTTTTTATTCTTTTTCATGCATTGTACATGGCATCATTTTCTTAATTTATTTTTCATATTCTTCATTGTTAGTGTATGGGAAAACAATTGATGCTTATATATTGATCCTGCATTCTGCAAACTTGCTGAACATATTTATCAGTTCAAATACGTTTTTTTTATCCACTTCTTTAAGCTGCCATAACAAATTACCACGAATACGGTAGCATAAAACGGTTCTGGAGGCTGAAATCGAGGTGTTGGCATGGTTACTTCTTTCTGGAGACTCTGAAGGATAATCCATTCCATGCTTCTCTCCACCTTCTGGTGGATGTCAGCAAACCCTGCTGTTCCTCGACTTGAAGAAACATGACTCCAGTCCCTGCCTCTCTCTTCATATGGCCTTCTCCCCATGTGCTTCTGTCTTTTCTGTCTCCTAAATGGACGCGTTATTGGATTTAGGGCCCACCATAACGCAGGTTGACCTTGTCCTGAAAGCCTTACCCTAATTATACTGAAAAGACCCTTATCCCAACTAAGGTCACATTCCGAGGCTCTGGGTGGACATGTCCTTTGGGGACACACCATTCAACCCTCTCCAGGTTTTAGTGGACTCTTTAGAGAATTTTACATAAAAGATGAGTTCACCTTCAAATTGCAACAGTTTTATTTATTTTTGTCCAATATGAATGCGTTTATTTCTTTTTTCTTTCCTAATTGCTCTGGCTAGAACTTCTCATACAATGTTGAACAGAAGTGGTGATAGCAGACATCCTGGCCTTGTTCTCAATCTTAGGGGGAAAGTATCCAGTATTTTACCGCAAAGTATGAAGTTAATTGTGGGTTTTACTAGATGTCCTTTATGAGGTTAAGGAAGTTAGTTCCTGCCTATTCCTATTTTAAGAGTTTTCCCCCTGAAAGGGTGTTGAATTTTGTCAAATGCTTTTTCTGCATTGAGAAGATCATATGTTTGTGTTGTTTAGTCTATTAATGCAGTGTGTTACACTGATTGTTTTTTAGATGTTAATTAACCTTGCTTATGATGTATAGTCCTATGTATAGGTTGTTAGTTTCAGTTTTCTAGTATTGCGTTGAGGATTTTTGTGTTTTATTCATAAGAAGTATTGCTCTATTTCTTTTCTTGTGATATATTGCCTACTTTGGGTGTAAGGATAATACTGGTTGGGAAGTGTTTCTTATTCTATTTTTGGGGAGGGTTTGTGAAGGATTGGAATTAATTCTTTAAATGCTCAGTACAATTCAACAAGCGAAGCTATTTAGACCTGGGCTTTAAAATTACTAATCCAATGTTTTTATTTGGCATAAATCTATCCATATTATTTATTTATTTTTGAGTCAGTTTTGGTAATGCCTTAGTTTCCTAGAGTTGCTGTAACAAAGTACCACAAACTGGGTGGTTTAGCACAACAGGAATTTGTCTCACAGTCCTGGAGTCCAGCATCAAATATCAAGGTTTTGGCAGGTCCATGCTCCTCTGGAACCTGTTGGGGAGAATCCTTCCTTGCCTTTTCCTAGATTCCGGTGGTTTGCTGACAGTCCTTGGCTTGCAACTGCAGCATTTCAATCTTTGTTCCCATCAGCACATAGTATCTCCCCCATCTCTGCCTCTTCTTCTCCTAATACAAGGACGCCAGCCATATTGAATTGGAAGTCCACCTACTCCAGTGTGACGTCATCTTAATTTAACTGATTCCGTCTGCAACAACCCTATTTCAAATAAGGTCACATTGTAAGGTTTAACTGGGGGTCAGGACCTCAATGTATGCTCTGGGGACACAATTCTATGAATCCTCCCATTCATGTTAGTTCGCATGCATTTTCACCCAAGGACTCAATATTATATCGTCAATTCTGGAAAATTGTCAACATCATCACTTAAAATAGTATTTATTTACTGTTTGCTCTGTACTGTTCATTGGAACTTCTGCTAGTTGACAACTGAAGCTCTCAGGTTATTCTTCCTTTCACTTAACTTTTCTATTAACTGTAATGTTTGCGTTTACATTTTATCTCTCTCTATACTGAGCTCTGCATGAATACCTAAGTAATATCTCTACCTCTTTGACTGTGTCCAGTGTAGCTTTTTATCTATTCTATTGAGCTATTTTGATGATTATATTTCATTTTCATGACTTTTATGTCTATTTAATATTGCATTTCTGCCTTTTTATTCATTCTTTTTTCTCTATTTTCTTTTGTTTTCCTTTTTCTCTGCCTGCTTTCGTCTCACAAATTTTCATGTGTGTTATACTTTCATGTATCTATTTGAGAAACTCACATCTACTCAAAACACCTTTTATAAGATAATAATCATTTTAATTTCACATGAAATAAATTCATATTCTGTTTATCAGCTCTCTTTCCAGAGAAATTGTATTTCTTCATGTATATTGGAATTTTTTTTTTTTTTTTTTTTACATGGGCAGGCACTGGGAATCGAACCTGGGTCTCTTGCATGGCAGGCAAGAACTCTGCCTGCTGAACACTGTGGCCCGCCCTGTATTTTGGAATTTGGAAAGTGAAGGTGAATTTCCAGTGTACTCTCTGTCTCTGTCTCTCCCTGTCTCTCTCCCCCTTTCTAGCACTTATGTGCTTGACTTAGGTTAAAATCCACCACCATTTTGATATCAGGGATGTAACAGATCCTAAGTCACCAAGCCTCGGCCTGTCTTAATTCCTGTCCTGGGTCCCCTAGTTCCACGTCTCCCAGCGAGTTCAGGCCTCTGAGTGGCTCATTCGAGCCACCCAAGGTAGAAAAGCCCCAGGAAAATCCCTTCTCAAGCATGTTTTAGACCTTGTTGCCTCCCGGTTGCTTGCCCAGGTCTCTGCCTGATTCATAGCTTTGTGCTTTGTTCTATTTTAACCCATTACAGCTTTTGGTTACCTTGCTTTTGGGTCCTACCTTATAGCTTTAAGTTTTAGTTTCTATATATTTTCTATTATTTCCGTGGGTTTGGTGAGCAGGGGCTGCTTCAGAGTGTGAACCCACCGTGCAATCTTGAATGGTAACCTTACTTGCTCTTACCAAGAAAATAGTTTGTATTTAGCTTATAGTGCTTAAAACAAGTAAAATTACTATTAAACTTATTAGGTGTTTGCAAGACTTATTTTATCTACTCATGTAAATGGACGTGTGCTGGTTTGAAAGTGCGTGTCTCCCCAGAAAAGCCATATCCTTTAATCCCGACTCAGTGCTGTGGGACGGAAACCCTTCTGATTAGATTGTCTGCATGGATACGTGGTGTGCCTGATTGTGGGTGTGGTCTTTTGGTTAGATGGAGATATGACTCCATCCATTTAAGGTGGGCCTTGACTAGTTTACTGGAGTCCTTTAAAAGAGGAAACAATTTGGGGAGAGCTCAGAGCAGATGTAGACCTTGTAGATGCTTAGAGGGCTGACAGAGAGGGCAGAAGCCTAGACATGGGCAGAGCCCAGCAGACATCACCATGTGCCTTACCGCAAGATGCTAAGCAGGCCAGAACCCAGAGTTGTGTCCTGGAGGAGCTAAAAGTGAAGGCCCACAGATGCTTAGAGAGGAAACCGCAAGAAACAGAAGCTGAAAGCAACAGAACCGGGAGCAAGGACCAGCAGATGCCAACCACGTGCCTTCCCAGCTGACAGAGGTGTTCCAGACAACGCCAGCCTTTTCTGAGTGAAGGTAACTTCTTCTTGTTGTCTTAATTTGGATATTTTTATAGCCTCAGAACTTAATCTTGTGACAATAAATTCCCTTTATAAAAGTCATTCCATTTCTGGCATATTGCATTCTGGCAGCATTAGCAAACGAATACAGTATATATAGTTGTTATAAATGTTATTTTTATTGTTTTACTTATAGGAAAATATCCTACAATTAAGTTGGTGAATGTGACTAAGTATCTGCTAGGTATAAAAATAGCACTAGGGAGTTAATTACTAAGGGAGTTATAAATGGTCATTTATTAATATTCCACTGATTATAGATTTTTGTGAAAATTTAGGCATAAATATAGTTGTTGGGAGACCAATACAGAGACTGCTCTGAGTGAGTTTTTAGGGCTTCCATCCTGGTAAGATGAGAATGATATGTTATAGGATTTTCTATTGAGACTGTAACAAAAGAACCAGATCAGATAAGGACATTTACATTTATATTTCTTCAATACTGAGAACATACAAGGAAAATCTTATATTTATGTACATAAATTTTCTTTAGACCAATGCATATTACATTTCAATCTGAATGGTTGAAAATATGAAAATTTTCAGTGGGATATATAAAAATTCACATTGGAAGTTTGGATAATACACCAAATAATTTACAATTATAGGTTATTTTAAAGCTGGTAATTTGTTCTTATCACTCTGTTCCCTGTTCCCCAATGGCCAGCAAGTTGAAAGTCACCTAAAAAACTACATTCAATTTTAAATAAATTGATAATAATTATGTTTTATTGAGTACTTACTATGTCCCAAGCTCTGAATCATTTTCATATATTTTCTTCTTAAAACCTCACACCCATCTTAACAGTTAAGTACAATCAATATTCTGGTGTAACTCATTAAAGAACCAAGACACAAGAAAATTAATTTGCTTCAGGGCACCAAGATAATAAGGCGGGGGCTGTTACTGCATCCTAGCTAGTCTGGCTCTAGCGCTCACCTCCTATAACACTGCACTCCAGAGAACTCACTACAGCACACGGAGCTTTTTCATGGGGAACAAGATATATTAATTTTTCAATAGTCCTTTTTTTAAGCCAAAAAAAAATGCATGGCACAAAACTGGCATCGACTATTTGGGAATTAATAGGTACCAAATCTATAAAGACTGTATTCTTTGAGACAAAAGCAAGACATGTGAGAATAATAAGAAGAATTAACCAAGTGGGAATTTAAAAAGCCAATGTATGAAAACAGCAGTAATAAACAACTGGTAGATGGAGGCTGTCTGCCAGGGCTGTGTACCCCATGCTACACACTAGTTGGCTCACACAGCATGCATTTATTGTCTCACAGACCTGGAGGCTGGACGTCCAAACTCAGCGTGTGGGCAGGGTTGCGCTTTGTTTGAAGACTTCATGCTCTGGAGGTGGCTTGTCGGCAATCAATAATTCAACCTGCCTCCTTCATGTGACCACCACCTCTCTCTTTCCATCTCCCTCCGACTTTGTCTCTATTTCCTCGGCTTGTCCTGCAGTTATATTGAGTTAAGGTCTGCTCTTATTCATTTTGGCATCACCTTAACAAATAACATCTCCTAAGAGCCTATTGACTAATGGGTTCTCATCCCCAGCATGGGGTTAGGACTTGGCTATATTTTCCCGAAGACATGATTCAATCCATAACAGATAGATTTGGGTAGGGGGGGTATGTAATGATAAAAAGGAAAGAGTTGATGGGAATAGAAGAATTTGAGATTAAAGGAGGGATGTTGCAATGTGTGGAATTGTACAGAAGAAGCCATTGCATGTATAGGTAGAAATCTAGGGAACGTTCAGAGCGGATTCTCCCGAGTGCTTAGAGACCGACGAACTGAGCCATAGTTGGAGAAACAGGCACACCTTATTTTGTTGCAGGGAACAAAGATATGTGGTGCTTGAGCAATGAATGGAATGTTTTATATGCCCCATTTTTTGAAAGCAATAATCCTGAAAGACATAGGAAACCTTTGTAGAAGAGAGGTGATACGGTCTGGCATTGATGGCGATGTTAGGCAGTGTTAAAATACAGAATTGAATTGCCAAATTGAATTTCTGGAGCTATTGATTTTATCTAGATGGAAAATATATGTGAACTGTAGCAGACGCTACAGTAACCTAAGGGGCCGAGGAACAGGTTGGAAAATACCTGGATGCTGTCTGCATATCCGAGGGAACAAGGCAGATACAGTTCAGGGCGGGGTGAGGAAAAGCGATATTTGCAGGGTTTCTATAAGAGACTGTAAGAGACAGAAAGGATAATTTGACCTTCTTTCCTTACTGAGCCATGTGTTGAACTTTCAGATTTGGAATGAAAGAAATATTTTCATCTCAGCAAATCTCCCCTAGAAATATCTATAAAATATACATTTCTTTTCCCACTGGTTTTCTAGTACCTGCAAAAAATGTATCTTAACTTTTCAATGAAGCACGTATTAGTAAAATAAATGCCTGAACAAACATTCAAATCTAATAGTTCTAATCTAATTTTTTATATCTTAAACTATAACTGTGTTAGATCGTAAACAGTCCAGTTGGAATATATTAAAATGGGAAAGCCTAAATAAGAGTACTGTGCTCATTATATTCAATACATTGATACATTTTGGGAAGTAAAAATTCTTGTTTCTTTACAGTTCCTCCCCCTTGCTCTGACTCCAGAAGTGTTTATATGTTAGGAAGAAACAACATAGCTAGGGATAATTAGTTTAGTCTTTGGGAATGGTTCCCAGATAATAACATTGTGCCCCAGAGACCTGAGAAAAGAACAGAATGTATGAAACTCTGACTTCTAATTGAAGCCTAATCACTGACTCATATTCTGATTCCTTGAGCAAATTACTTAACCCATCTCTGGGTCTCCCCATAGCAAAGCGAGAATAATGCCCACTTTAAGAAAATGTGGTATGGATTACAAATTTAACAATCGCAACATGCCTTGAAAATGCAGGCACTATTTAAATTAAAGTTAAGTAAGAACGCAGAAAACAATGAAAGAAACAAGCTCAGGAGTACATAAGGGATAATTTCTGGAAAAGTCCCTCAGAGGCGAGGGCTCCAGGGCTCCCTGCATGAGCTCGTTTCTGCACAGCAGCTAAAAGTTCACAGACCACCCTTCGTAGGTAAGAGAGGCTGAGGGACCCTGTGAACTTCACAGCAGATAAGTACACATTAATTTGGTACAGGTGTTTCTTTTATGCTCTGAGGGAGAACATTCACAGTGGGCTGTGGCCTTCCTGCTCCTGAGGTGGTCTCGCTGACGAAACACTTAGGCTGTCCCCTCAAACTGTCAGAACGCCAGCTGGACCTAAGTGGTTAAAACACCGACATATTTTTGGAATCCCAAAAAACATAGAGAATATGTGTAAAATACCCAGAAGATATTTCAGGAGGGAGGAAAGTGTGGGTTTCTCACCCCAAATTTTAAGGGCTCATGTGTTTCAGAAATTTTTTAATTTTTGGATTTAAAGAAAGTAAATATATTGCATATTCTGTAACCTCACTAGTTAAAATGAAAGCATCAAAGCATTATCAGTTCAAATCAAATTATGCTGCTAAATGAGAGATTAAAATTTTTTCAGCTTTAGGAATTTGGCTTTTACATGTCAGAATTGCAGGAAGGGGATTAGGGAGTTATACTAAAAATACAACTCTGAGATTGAAGCTGGAAACCTACCCTGTGTAGAGCAGAGTGGCTTACGATCTGGACAATATAATTTTGAAGAAAAAAGGGTCTAATTAGGTGGGGATTATAATTATGATCTAATGAGCACAATTCATTTAGCTCATAAAATCATTTTTATGATTTTTTGACCTGAAATCCATGGACCCATGGATAGGCTTGGGGGTGGGGTGGGGCATGAACCCAATTAGCTCTAGAAATTGTGTGCACATTTCTGTGTATTTATTGATTTTCCCAGGGAGATAGTCTAGAGCTTTTTATTCTTCTCCAAATTTCCTATGCACTGTAAAAGTAAGATGAGTGTACAAACCTCTGTTTTAAATCATTAAACAGATGTTAATTGTAACAGTTAAAAGGCAGGTTCACCTTGATATGTTAGTAACACATTAGATGCTCCTTTCCATGGCCAAGAAGGTCAAACAGAGTCCGGCCCTTCCTTTCTCCGCACTCACCTTGAGCCCCTGCTCACTGGGCTCCAGCCCCACTGGCCTTACTAAGGTTTCTTATCCTCAGCAAACTTGTCCCTCCTCAAAGTTTTTGTACTAGTTGTTTGCTCTTCCTGGTGTCCTTGCCCCAGATCTTCCCATAGCAGGGTCCTTTTTGTCATTTAATGCTCAGCTTAAATGCCACCTCCTCCAAGAAGTCTTCTTTGACTGTTTTATCTAAATTATGGCCCAGTCTTTCCATGGCATCATCCTGCTTTATTTTCTTCTCAATGCTGAGAGTCACAACTTGCAAGGCAAGGCATTGGGATGCTCATAGCACTTATCTTCTAACCGAAACGATCTTGTTTATATATTCACTTGTTTATTTTCTGATCCCCTTCTACTAAAATGAAAGCTCATTTCTCTCCTCTATGCCTAAAATAGTGGTGTGCACATAGCAGCCTAGCAATGAATATTCGTTGAATGAATGAATAACTGAATTAATTTCATTCATTGCAGTAGTAATGATGCCTATCTAGAAAATATGAACTGAGTAATGCTCAGTTAAAAGCTACTGTGCAAACAAGGGCTGGTTACTTGCCCTTTTTAAACTTCTCTTCATCAGTAAAATAAATATAATAGTACCAACCTTATAGGGTTACCGTGAGATTTAAATGCTACTGCATTTGAAATACTTGACACACTACATTTTTTAGATATTATTATTGCCATTTTTCAAAAATTAGAATCACTACTTAAATGAAATATGACATATTTAATGAAGTGAAAATAGTTATCTCTGTAAGACTTATTAGCTAAGATTTCTGATAAAATTATAAGTACAGATAACACAATATCGTGCTAATATAAATTTTAATTCCTGAATATGTATTGAAATGGAAAACCCTAAGAATTTTGGAATTGAGTGCAGAACCTAGCAGTGTTTAAGGAATTTAAGCACTCTTGTATTCTAATTTCTGAGAGTTGAAAAATTTTGAAACCAAATGTATGCTTCAATATTTTGTTTTATACTGACATATTACACAGACAGAATATCAAGTAGTTAATCATTATAATGCCTAAAAGTTCCCAAAATTCAAAACTTCCTGTATTAGTAATTCACTAGGAGATTTGTTTATCTTGAGCATTCATTTGTCTTAGAGCGAACTCTCAGAATGTATGGGCTAGGTAAATTGAGAATCGATTTGAGGGGTACAGTCTCAGAAATTAATTTTATTCTGGAGAATTTTTGCTATTTCCCTGCACTCATAGAGGTGATGAGTGATTTTCCCATTTTCTTAGTCCTATCTCAAAATTAGACATGATATTTTACCATAAAACTTTTTACTGATTTGCTGTCTATCTCACCGCACTGAAAAATGCGTTTATAGCCAAGTTTTAAAGTCATTACATGTGTCTTAACCCAGTTCATGAAGTATCACCCCTTCAATATTTCTTTTCTTTTATCTGTTTTCTTTTAAGCAATGCATGAGCCAAGCTTGTTTATCTCAACTGAAGGGATTATTTTATAGCCTTATAATATTTTAGAGCTGAAAGAGACCTTAGATATTATCTAGTCCAATTCTCATCACTTAAAAATGATAAAACTACATTCCAGAAAAAAAGAGTGGGTCAGGATCATCTAATGAATAAACAAACGAGCAGGGGCTCAAACTCATATCTCATTTTCTTCCTTGAGAGCTCAAACCACTAATTCCAAAGGTGCGCCAACTTCATTGGGGCCCAGCATGGACCATAGCCTTGGGGTTATTTCTTAGTTTGGAAGTCATAATCACAGTTGCTGTTAAGATATCAGCCTTTTCTTTTGAATAAACAAATAGAGATTGACATGATAAGGAGAAAGAGCAATGAAGGAAAAATATTTTCAACTGTAAATAAATTCTCCAGTTTCATCCCTTTCCTTCCTTGTTCTTGCAAAATAGTTCTTGCTCTAAGAGATTTGGGTTAGACTAACATTAGCGATCTTTGGACAGAGTTTAGCAAAGAGGTGTAAAGGCTTAACAAACACATCTAGTTACGTACACTCCCTTTACACAAAATTTAATTTTTAAGAAAGGAGCCAGTTATTTGGTTAAGAAGCATAAAGAAAATGCCAAATATGTTTTTCCTTTAAAAGTCAGAAAATTAAAATAAGACATTGTTTTATGTGAAGTGTGCAGCTAATGAATCAATCCTTTAATTCATTTTACCCATTCATTCATCTTGCTTTTGTCTTCTTCTCCTCTTCCCACAGGCACTGCACCATGGAACCTTTCAATAGGTATCTGCAGCAGGTTACTAAAATGCTGCAAGGAAGGGTACCAAAGTATGCTATTGCCGTAGTGTAAATCTTTGGTGTGCATTCTAAGAATTTATGCCATCTTTGAAACCAGGGATTTTGATCTTAGTTTGCCTTATTCTGAAGGCAAGAGAAGATTCCAGGCACTTCCAAAATAGTTGGTTAAATTCATTATCACTCCAGTGCAGTCAGATTTAAAGCCTTTGGACCCTGATGCCACAAAACAGCTAATCGGAGTTCAAAGGGGCCTACACGCACAATGAAGTTATCAGCAATGGGACTACCATAACCCACGCTGTGCCCTGGCTGCTGCTGGCTCTCCAAAGATTATGTGATACTTGAAAGCCCTCAAATACCTAGTATGCATATTTTATTGCATAAATCACAGGTGTGAAAGTAAAACACATTCAATGAATTGCTTCCTGCCACTAATGCAAAAATTATTTTCAAAATCAAAAATCATGTTTCCTCATGACTGCAAACTCCTGACAAACCTCCAGCGTCAAATGTGGTTTCCATTTGCTGTTTTTGGATTTATTTGACTGTGCCAAAGTTCAGGTGTGCCAGCTCTTTGTAATAAGCCATTTGGATGAAAGCTTGGCTGGCTCAAAGGATCCTGATGTATTTTATTGCCGCCTTTTAAGATTATTGTTCAGAAATACCAAGTCTAATTTTGAAATCAATTAGCCATTCGGTCTGATGAGGTGTTGGCCCAGCTCAGGTTCACACCCGCTGTCCACAGATTATTGTTCACTCGAGTCAGGTCCTTAGTACCGCGACATTTCCCAGCATCTGGTGGACATATGCTTGATGTTCTCACAGAATGAGCTGATAGTTTAAATAGCAAACCCTAACGAAGAAAGCTTTGTACGTTTGCAGCTATTAGCCAGGAAAACAAACTTTTATAATACTCTTTGAAAAGAGAGAGAGGGAGAAGAAGAAAAAGAGAAACCTTATTGCTTTCACATTTTATTTTTTTTCTGTGAGCTGTGCCTAGGGAACTGAGGACTTCTAAATCAATGGTAGATTAAGCAGATGTAATGAGAATAGAGTCAAATTATCTAGTACCTACTAGTACCGGAAACATAGTCCTCTCTCCCCACAACCAGCCTGGAGGTGTAATTTCTTTCCCAGATTGCTGCTTCCAAAAGGAGACCAAATCTTTCTATCACAGTCAGTCAGCACTTGCGAAGGTGCAAATTCTGCTTGGCAGAAGCAGGGCTTCTGGGAACAGCGCCAGAACCCCCAAGCACCACCCATGCTGTTCAAAAGAAGTGGCGGACAGTAAAATACAAAGCGAAATCACTCCTTCCTCAGGCTTCCCACTCACCGGCCTCCTAACCCTTGGGTAGAGGAGGGAGTTCTGACTTATTCTTTCACGTGATGCCCCTGAGAAGTGGGCTCGTTACAGGGGTTTCGTGGGGAGCCAGACAACAACGCATGGATACTGGCCAGTTTCCAAGACTTCTTTTAAAGACTAAAACATTTTATCATTTTCTTCTCAAATCTGTAATAACATACCAAAGCCACTTATAAATGTGAAATGAAATTAATTTAAAGCATTATTTTTTAATCAGTGGTAATGGGGGAAATTCAGTGAGCTGATACAAGAGATCAAAGGGCATAGGGGATTGCATTCTACTTGCAGCCCCCATTCCCTTCTACTGAGCAGTTGGTGAGTTAGTAAGGCCGGTATATTCATCACTCACAGTTAAGAAAGGTTCATTAGCTTCCATTCGTCCAGCTAACAAATATTTATTGAACACCTACCATGTGTTGGGCACTGGGAAAGCAACAGGGAGTGAAACAATCACGGCTCCTGACTTCAGGAAGCTTGTAATCTAGAGATAAAGGAAGATGTTACCGAAGTAAAGGATGAATAACTGAATATGAGCTTACAGATAAGAAAAATGAGGAAAATAAGTATCAATTATAAATTCAAATGATTATTTAAATCTTGAACACTCGAGCAACCTTTCTTAAAAATCACCTTGAGCTCAGAAGGGTTTTGATATGAAGAAGGGCGCAAGTCTTCAATGCACAAGAATTATAGCCTGTAAAATAATTCCTAGTATGTTCTAATCAAGTATTTAAAAACCCACTTCCACTGATTGGATGCATATTATATATGCCTCACTCTACCAGTCTTTATAGCATTTAATCCCTGCCATTAAGTCCAAAAAGTAGCATTTTACTAATGAAGACACTGAGACCGGATCTCTAAGACACCCACTTTTTCAACCATTATTCATTGTCTGACAATAGGCAAACTCTTAATAATAAGTGACAAAACTCTTTTTATTATCATTGAACGTGCTAATTAATTGCGTAGCAAATAGGTAGCTCTGAGTATGCCATAAGCAATATTTACAAGCCTTTATCACTTTTACATATAGGAAGGGTCGAGCTATCTGCAGAATAAATATGCTTACACTCTTAAAGGAAACCTGAATACATGAATAACACACAATTTTATAAATACTCTGTATAACATTGTACGAATACCTGCATTGAACCGAAGTCTCCAACCTGTAGATGAGAGAAGCAATATATGGGTAAACTCTGAGAGAAGAGTATGTTTCCTCTCACTTCAGTGGAGGGCGACGGGGGTTGAGAGGTGAGCTTCTGAATGGGAGGAGTTAAATGAACTTTCGGTTGCTTTTGGGCGAAAATGCTTCGGTGCTCTGATCACCTTGGTCACTCCCCCAGGAAGCTTTTTTTCAACTTCCAAAAGAAACATGGAGGAATAGAGTGATTTAAAGGGGAGAAAGTTAGTATTTGGAACCATAGAATGTGACATGTCTTCCTGTTTTCCAAATTTCATCAAAGGAAAATACTTGGAGTTTAAATCAACTTTAATAATAAAACATGGCTTGCCTAATCTCTTAATGACAGAAGTGGCCAGCTTATATTTGAGCAGCACAGTAGGTTTAACATTTTAAAGGCCATTAGAAATCACTGCTGTTGTTTATCATTTACTGGCTGAATCACAGACTATCACAAAGGATGATAAAAATGAAATGGCTTATTCCTTCTTTCCTCTACCATTGAAACCATCTCAGTCATTTTTTTGTTAAAGATAGTATATGACTACAAATTCAAGATAGAGATGGCTTTTTAGGTTCCTGAGTACTCTGTGAGCTCTTGAAGCTCGGCGAAACTTCAAGACTTCAGAACTGCCGGAAGTCAACTTACTTCAAATTCCATGGTGAAAAATCTACACAGCAGAAACGTCCTATGTCTTTGATTTATTTCTACCCAATAGTATATCTTCTGCCTTCAAATGCAGGGAGTTCTTGGTAGCTTAAAAACATGACACAGTGAGATTTATATTTTTCCCTAAATATTAAAAAATACACATTGAAGAGTATAATGAAGACACACATTTTATAATTTTCAACATACCAGAGTCCTTACTGACAAGCTGTATGAGATTCAGTACTGCTCATAGTGTTGTTAGCTGCCGTTACTGATAATAAGACATCCCAGTTAAGTGCGGCTGTGGGTCCTTCTGAAGCTCAGCAGTCCCCTTCTGTCCTTTCTATTTCCCTCCCCCACATTATTATCCCACATTACCCCTCACTGCAGTCACCTAGCTCACCCTTTCCCAGTAAAGCAACCTGAACATTCATTCTGGCTAGACATCGACAAACAGAAATGAGGAAATATAAGTCATCAACTACCGCAACCACCTTTGTCAGACGTCAGTATATTCTCTTCTGCAACTGAGAAGCTGTAGCCGTCAGCAGCTGGTGTTTTAAAACTAGTGCATCAATTAGGCCAATGGGCAGAAATGCATTCAAACTTTACCTAAAGCCTACTTTTGTTTCATATTTACAAAAAAAAATATTAAGAACCTTGTGCAAAAATGTCTTTATTTCCATGCCAATGCTATCATTTTTTGTCAGCTTGGTGTTAGTATATTAACTGGTGGAGGGTGCAGATATTGTGCTATCGACAACCAAAATGCGAGCTGGGGTTAGATCTCTTTCCACAATGATTCTATTGACTATCAAACCCAAACCGTTGTTGAGTTTTTGTTCCTAATTTCTAGGAAGGAGTTAGAGATTAGTAACAAATGCCCTTTTATTTTATAAAACAATGAAAACTATTTTAGATATATATAATGCTGTGTGTGTGTGCATGTGTGAAGATGTGAAACACATTACATATTTGTCTTTGGTTGATCTAGTAGATATGGTGGTCACTTTTGTATTTGAAGAACTAGAGAAGAAGGTAAAGTGACTTGGCTGAGGTCACAGTACTGGTGGAGTTGTAGTCAGACATTGGATTTCATAAAATGATTGACTTTACATTAGAAAAGCAACATGTTTTCATTCAGGAAATTTGGGAAATACAGAAACAAATGAATAGGAAATTTTAAATCAACTACAAACCTGATTTTGATTCTTAATCCATGTTAACATTTTCATATAGTTCAGTATAGTATGTTTCTCTGTTTGTTTATGTTTGAACCTATCTACAAATGATAACAAAATTTCAATCAAAGTGAATATACCATTTTGTATCCTGATTTTCTTATGAGTATTTTGCATGCCATTAAATATTCTTTGAAGATATGAATTCTAATATTGGCAGGGTATTCCATGTAGTGCATGCATTCTAACGCATTCAATCATATTTATTGTTGAGATTTTTAGATATTTTTTTCTTTTTTTCCTAATATAAATAAGGCTGTGTGACTATACTGATTTATAAATCTTATAACTTAATTACTTATGATCCCGTGATATGAAATTGCTGGGCCAAGATGCTTAGACATTTTTAAGGCGCTTGATTGAGATTGTCAATTCATTTTCTTAAAATGCTCTAATTTAGATTTTAGCCTGCAGTATATGAGAGTGCTTGCTTTACCCAAACAATACTGGATAGTATATTTAGTTTTTAGATTTTCTAAGTGGAAAAGGGAAGAATGATATTTTATTTTAATTCATATTTCTTAAATTAAAAATTGCATTGAACCTGATTTGATATGTTAATTGACCATTTATATTTCTCATTTGTAAATTGTCTGTTCCTGACTTGTGTATGATCTTCGTGTGTTTGTCTTTTCTATTCATTTGTGGGAGTTCTTTAGCAGTTAGGATTTTGTCTATTTATTAGCCATGTGTGTTATAATACTTCTCTAATCTGTCAGGTTCTTAAAAATGTTATTTCTGGATTTTTGTGATTCAGATGTTTCTACCTTTTGTGGTGTTAACAATTCTGCTTTTGCCTTTGTGGTATTTTCACTTGCTTCTCTGCTTAATTTCTTCTCCATTTCTGGACCAAATGAATGTTCATCTCTATTTACTTCTTGAACTTTTATGGTTTCCTTCTCTTGTTTTTTCTCTTAAATATGATGATTGCTAAAACATCTAAATAGTTTCGATGGTTAAGCCATTTTGTTCTTTGGTAGAAGTATAACTTTATTTTATCCTAAAAATTTACATTATTTAATGGACATAATACTTTTCCAATTGTTTTTAAGTGCCATTTTTATCATATACAAGACTGTTATTTCTTTAATGTCTGCTTCTGGGAGCGCTACTTTATTTTATTCTTGTGTAAATACTACCACAGTTGATTAACTAGAGCAGTTTATAACACATTTTTATATCTTTTACTGAAAGTCCTCTCTCAAGTTCTCTTTTTCCCTTTTCTTTGATTTCCCACTATACACTTAAGAAAAATTTAGGTTGTTCAAAAAATACTTCCGGGATATTGATTCAAATTCTAGACTTTCAACTACTTTGTCCTCTTCTCCATTTCTTAGATGATTATATTTGCATGTTTTGTTTTTCTTGTCTTTATACAGTATTCTGGTGATTTCAATTGTCACACCTCGTCCACTCCATCAGTTCAGGAAATCAGGTTAAAAGGGTAATGAAAATCCCAGAATCGATGTGAGATACAGATCTGAGAGAATATTGTAATACTCTTCTTTTTCATAGCATTTATGTCATTCAACATGGAGTCCTTGGATTTTTTTTTTCCTTTAATTAAGGCAAAACTCCCTTGGTCCAGATTGTCTCGATATGAAAAGATGAATGTAAATAGAAATGCAAAAGCTTCAAATGGACAAAGGGATTTATTTTCACAGTTTATTCATATCTATAGATCTCTTTGCAAGTTTCAGCGTCTGTAAAAAGTTGCAATCCAGCCACCTTTCTGAACAAACCTGTGTGTAAATACAGTTTATTTCACTTGAAGCCTGCCCCTGTGACTGATGGAAATTGTAGTAAAACTTCCACCTGGGTTGTCAACTACGGGAAACTTTCTTATTTATTTTTATTTGTCACAGCAGGTTAAGCTCACAAAGTCCAGGTGTTACATGGCTTTAAATCTGGACACAGGCACAGGAATAGTCTGTTGAAGGTAGTTTATTTAGGACCCCTAAACATGAAGGGACTTAATGAAATGGATTTTATCCAGCTCTCTGGTTTAGGGTGAAAACTCAAGGTACCAGAAGTAGAAGAGTATGAAAGTAGTAGCAATAGAACTAATATCTGTTGCATAGCACCATATTTTTTTCCTGAAAATAGCAGGAAAGAAGGGACTAGGGAGCCAGGGAACAGATTTTCCTGCTAGTTTAGCTAATTGTTTACAATTTAATAAAGGCGGCCATGTCTCTTAGCAATTTCTGCTTTTATGTGAACTAACGTGATTGCTGTTAACAACAGATAAAAAGGATGTTTTCCCTTGTTTAGGCGGATAGTTTTATAAATTTTATTCCTTCCTTATTTTGGCCTTATTCCACTTTTCTCAAACTTTATTCCCGAGGTCTCTGCTATATATCTTTACTTAACAAACACTGTTTGTGGTTATTCTGTTTCAAGTTTTTTCACTGTTGTTTTATTTTGAAATGTCTCTGCCCAAACTAACATGGTAATTATTTGATTAGCATGATATTTCACTCTACAGTAATTGAAAATATCTGATTTATTTAATTATCCTGTCATATTTTCTCTATTTCCTTCCTAAAGCAGCTGAAAACCCAATTAGCTTTCTGCCTTTGTCTCCACATTTAGCAGATGTCCACGTCGGCCACAAATGCTTCTACTTGTGAGTATACAACTAATTTGGATCTAATTAATGCACAAGTGATTAAAGCTGATTTTTGTATGTTATTCTAATTTTCCTCACACTGTGCTTGTATTTCAATACTTTGGAATTTCATAAGCTGTCAGTTTGTGATACATTCCAGTTATGAGAGCCTTTAGTTGACTTTTGTAGGATGTATATAAGCGCATGTATCAAATTGACCCATCTGGACAGCACAAAATTCCCAGACAAGCCCGTTTGAACTGAGCCACTTGCGTAGTCTGCTGTAATAGTTTATTCTGTCCTGCTTTTCATTTCTATTTGACATTTACTTTCTACTTTCTGCACATCAGTACAAGAATTCAGGAATCTTTTACCAAATTACCCCTTAGGATAGGTCTATACTTACAAATCCTTACTACTTTGGATGGCCAAAGTTGGGTGAGTAAAAAAAGAAAAAAGTTAACATTCCACAGAGAGGATGATCAATTCACCATATTGCAGTTATTAATTTTTTTAAAGTTTCTTGACCCAATAAGAGATTGTTATATTTCAAATCCACTACTTGATGTTGAGGTAAGAATTGGCAGAAAATTCCTTTCTATGGAAACTTTGAAATTCAAGTTGCAATTTTGTTTTGAAGTTCTCACCCAATTATCTTCAGAGAAATTTTAAAAAGGGCAAGGAGGAATTCAACAACTCTATAAATGTATAGAGGCAACAGTCATGAAAAACCATTGAATTCATTTAACTAGTTGCCACTATAAAAAAATCTATGTTTGACAACTTAATTATTTCTTTTAATATATTTTACTTTTTAATCTTATCTTGCTCATTAGTTCAGAATAAAATATGGATCTAAAATCATTAAAATGAATAAATGAATGAATATTATCCTTGGTTCTACAAAATATTTTCTCTTACTCTCTGCACCTCATTTACCTTAATTCCATTTTTATTTATTTATTTACATTTTTTTTTTTTTTTTTGCACGGGCAGGCACCCGGAATCGAACCCAGGTCTCCAGCATGGCAGGTGAGAACTCTGCCAGCTGAGTCACCATGGCCTGCCCTTAATTCCATTTTAATAATTAGTGAATTGTGGTGAAAAGTTGGAATAATTGCAGATATCAGTTTTCTTCTGTCACTGCCATTTATCCTGTGTGGCTTTAAATATATCATTTAATCTTTCTATTCTTCATTTTTCTTTTCCTGATAAATGGGAACAATAATACCTACCTCTCATATCTTTCATGATTGTTGATAATATAGATATGGTGAAGGCAATTTACAATGGGAAACCTTAATATGGCTACAAAGTCAATGTCATTTAAAACTTGAGTTCTTTTTTTATTGTTTTTCTTTTTGATATCCCACGGTTTTTCTGTCTAATCATGTTACAAACTGTGAGAAAGTTTCAATTATTTTTCATTGGTGCATATCTAGTTTTGTATTGCTTTGGGATTTGTAACTTCTCCAAAGTGCTTTGTAGCATGTATAATTAAAGGAGATTTGAACTGAAAACATTTGCCTTTGAAATGTTGGTGATATCTTGTGATACCTACTAAGAGGGGAAATGTAAATAACATGAACTTTCCATAAAAACCATGATTTAAAATTAATGCTCCAGATTATTTCTATCCTCTTCCCAACTCCCACCTCCAAAAAGTCTGTGATGGAACAGAAAGTCACATTGGCTACTCACTGTGTTAAACCATTTATCATATCCCTGACAAGTTAAATTAGCCAGTGTATATGATGAATTGAAGCTAAGGCTGTTGCTTCCCTTTAAAACCCCAGGCATTTGTTTACAAATAAACTGACTGAATTGTAAGTACCCATGTAATTTTTGATTTTTCATTTACTTGACTTATTTCCATGATGATTAGGGATTAGTTCATTTTAAAGAAGACAAGAAAAATTGGGTTTAAGAAACATTAAAACTAAACCAAAAAAGCATACCAACATCAAATGGTTTAAAATCATGATGATAGATTATCCTTAACTCATGCCCCACTAAAGAAAGAGAATTTTTTGTTTTGCTAAGGCATATTCTTGAAGCATTTTTAATTTTTTACTTTTATTTCATGTTTATAGGGATTTAAATCTAGTTTTATATACACATTTAAAGTCACAACCAAATATTTGGTTATGATGTGAAAAACTACCAGTATTTATTTACAGTTGAAGTTTGGCCTCCTTGGGGATTAGGGGCTGAAGGCCAGTGATGTCACTGGATTAGAGTTAGGAAGATACATTTTGGTAAGACTGAAACCAATGCCAAATTCATGACTCCACAATTTATGGTTGAACTCTAGACTGCCTGAAAATTCATAACTCCAAAATTTATGATTGAACTCACGACTTTCCAGCTTACAGATTTGAGTGCATGCACTAATAAATAAAGATGCGTGATCCTCAAAGGAAGTTCAGTAGGCACCAAGACACAGTGACTCCTTCATTTAAAATTCTGATTCAGGAAAATTGTAATGGAATTGTGTCTTAGCTGTGTGAAAGCAGAGATACTACACCACTTTAGAAACTAAATAAAATAATAATACCGATAAAATTATGTACATTAGACTTGAAGTAGACCCATTTCATTTTTTGGCCATATGATTTTTTTTGACATTTTGTTAGAATTTATTTTTTTTAACCTTGGTCTCTTTCTGTCTTAAGTCTCAAGGGATCGTGGTAAGACTGCTCCCCATGGAAGAAAATTCCAAAATCAAATTCAGGTATTTCTTGACCTTTAACCAAGGATTATGTTTCTTTGATATTTTTTTGTCTTAAAATTCCTAGTTAAAGGCTGGGATAATTCCATATATCTGGATGAAAAGATCAGTCATCCAGATGTTTTATCAATGTAATAACAAATAGCTCTATTCAGTGCTCCTCATTGGCCTGCTCCAGCTTAGTTTTCTTTGTATCTCATTTCCTCCAAATAATAATCCTATACTTCAACAAATCTGAGCAATACACTTCCTGCCTCCTGCATCTCCTTAGTTCTATTTCCTGTGCTCCATATTTTCTCCATTTGTTTTTACCCACCAGCCCAAAAGCCATCCTGCCTCATTCTCTGCACACCAGCTCACCTCTGCTTTATTCCATTCCTGGACTTTTTATCATACTCTGCTTCCATGATGATCATCTGTCATGGTCAGGTTCATATGTCAACTTGGCCAAGTGGTGGTGCCTGTTTGACTGGTTGGGCAAGTGCTGGCCTGTCTGTTGTTATGAGGACATTTCATAGAATTAGATCATGATCACATCGGCTGCATCCATCACAGCTGATTCCATTTGTAATCAGCCAAGGGGAGTGTTTTCTGCAATGAGTGATGCTTAATCTAATCATTGGATGCCTTTTAAGGAGGATTCAGAAGGAACAGGCTCTCTTTCTGCTTTGGCCAGTGTGCCTGTCCTGTGGATTTCATCCACACCCTCCATTGGAGTCATCAACTTCATAGCCTGCCCTACGGATTTTGGACTCTCCATTCCCGTGGTTATGTGAGACACTTTTATAAATTTTATATTTATGGATATTTCCTGTTGATTCTGTTTCTCTAGAGAGCCCTAACTATACATCATCTATTTACTATAAACCTTTCTTGGAAAGCAAGGGCCACCATGTCTTCTATCGTCTTGTATTCAATCCTATTTCTAGCATGTAGAAAATGTTCAATAATTATTTACGAAAGTGAGCATTTAACAAATGCTCAACAAAATATTGATTGTTCAATCCAGGGTTTTACCTCTTCATTCGTTCTAGAAGTAAACCAATTTCAGCTCTTATAGATTCCTTGTTTATTGAATATTTCAATATTAACAAGCAACCTAATTTTAAAATTTAAATATATATACAAATGCTGCATTTGGCAAATTTTAAAATTGGGGAGTAAACAGAAAAAAATATACAAAAATCTTAGTTTAATAAAGTTGCAAATAGAATTATTTTGTTATCATTACAATTTTATAAGATGTTAGAAAATAATTTGTGAAATTGTAAAATGAGAAAGAAGTGATTGCTATACCCTTTAGTAATTTCTAAATTATCAGACAAAATAAGTTTGGAGACTATCAAAGAGATTGTGGTTGCCACAATTGCATAAAAATATAGAATAGAGTTATTATTATAGGTTAGATTTCTTGTCTTCAAAAATGTCATTTCTAGTTTAAAATGTTTAGAATATTTTCTTTAAAGTTCATTTTTCACAATTAATCAGATATGTCTTAATTAATGCATATAATACTGTGTCCCAGAATGACCATCTCTTTTCCCTAAATTCATTTTCCACTTAAAATACTAATTCTCCCTCTGTTGTACCACCTGGCCAGAAGTAAGAACATATTGGAGTGTGAGACAATAAATTCCAGTTATTAAGCCAACCAGTATGTGGTCGTAATAGCTCTGACAAACTAAGATACTTCAAAAAACTATTTTTATTAAGGAAGCTGTGGGTTTACAGAGCAATCATGAATAAAATACTGATTCCCATAGACTCCCTCATCACCAACATTTGCATTGGTGAGAAAATGTGTTACAGTTGATGACAATACTTTTTTTGTAATTCAACTAATTTTGTAACAGTAGATACATCTGTTACAATTGATGAAAAATCATTAAAATAGTACTATTAACCATTGTCCATAGTTTATGTAGGGATATTTCTCCCTACCATTTTAAGTATTATTATTATTAGTATTATTTTCATGCATGTCTGTATTACTCATAAACTAATGCACTGGATAAAGGGAGTGTCAGTCACAAGGTTATTACAATGACACAGTCACACAATAAAAGCGATGTGGTTATACAAATCATAAAAAATCAAAGCTACTGGATTAAAGTTAAACAATTTCAGGTATGTCTTTCTAGCTATTATAATACACCAGAAACTAAAAAGAAATATCTATATAATGAATAAGTAATTAATAATTTGTTTCAGTCTAACTTCTCAGTTAAACCTCCTCCCTCTCATTTGATCATTGACTCAATCTGCAGGGATATCTGGGATATCAATTCTGACTTCTTCGTGTGCAAAAGGGGTGTCAGTATTATGGAGTAGAGGAATGCAACTGTTTGATATTCTTGGAGAGATTGGTACCTTTGGGTTTCAAGGTTTGTTTGCACAGGAGCCATCTGGAGGCTTTAAGTTTCTGTAAAAATAAACTTAATAGGGAAAACTTTTATAGGGTCTTAGAATTTCAGGGATACTCTTGGTTGGAGGGTGGTATACTGTGGCAATTTGCAATATCTGACTGAATCTTGCATAAGAGTTACCTCCAGAATGATCTCCCGACTCTATTTGAAATCTCTTAGCCATTGAAACTTTATTTTGCTTCATTTCTCTCCTCCCCTTTTGGTCAAGAAGGCATTCCCAATCCTCTGATTCCAGGACCAGGCTCATCTCTCGGAGTCATGTCCCATATTGCCATGGAGATGTCCCACATTGCCAAAGAGACTAAGACAGTTTTTGGTACTGGAAAGTGAGGAGTTGCTATTACAAATACCCTAAAATGTGAAATTGGCTTTGGAGGTGGGTAATAGTAAAAGCCTAGAAGAAATTGGAGGTGGAAAAACCTAAGATTGCTTTGAGAGATTGTTGGTAGAGCTAAGCACATTAAAGTGGTTCCTGAAAGGTCTTAGAAGGAAATGATGAATATGTCATTGGAGGCATATTCAATGAGAAGTGATATTACAACAGCTTCCCCCCAGCTAGGAGCCCTCCACTTATTTTACACAGCAAATCTATCTTCTTCAAACAAAAGCATTATCCACCCTGTAGGGTCTTCTTTCTTTGGAAGTTTTCATTTCCTAAAATTCTTCCAATCCAAGCATTAGAGCTGAGGTTTCTTTGTTGTAGAGACCCTGTGTGTCTCGCTTTTACAGTCATGCATATCACCAGTGAGTTGCTTTTACCTGTTAGAGGGGAGGCATCTTGGATTTAAAAATTGGCTCCACCCCATACTACTAGCTGCTTGCACTTTGGCAAGTTATTTAATCTCCTGGTAATTCAATTTTCTCAATTTCATTTATCAGGAGTGGCTAATGATCATACTGTGGTAGTTGGAAGCTGGACACACCCCAGAAAAATAAGCACTTAAATCTAATCCATTCCTGTGATTAGATTTAAACCCATTTAAGCCCATTTAAATAGGGCATTTTCATGAGACTACTTTAGTTAAGGAGTGACCCATGTCATTCAGGATGGGTCTCAATCCTCTTACTAGTATGAATACAGAGATAGAGAGATAAAACCATTGAAGCAAGAGGTTGAAATCAATGAAACTCTGGTGTGAAGAGAGAGACAAACAGATGCTGCATGCACCTTGCCATGCGGCAGAGGAGTCAAAGATTACCAGCAGCCAGTCTTAGGGAAGAAAGCATTACCTTGATGAAACCTTGATTTGTTCATTTTCTTGGCATCAAAACTGTAAGCTAGTAAATTCCAATTGTTCAAGCCAAACCATTTCACGTTATTTGCTTTAAGCAGCCTACGAAATTATAATACATGTCAACCTCACACCTTTGTAATGAGAATTAAATAAATTAATATGTGTGAAGGGCTTAGAATTCTGCTGGGTGCTTCTTAAGTGCTTAATTACCATCAGTAATTCTTAAGAGTAGTTATCCAGTGTGCCGGTTTGAAAGTATTATGTATTCCAGAAAAGCCATATATTAATCCTGATTGAATCTTGTGGAGGTGGCCATTTTTTCTAAACCTGATTCAATATCATAGGGTGGGAACTTTTGATTAGATTATCACCATGGAGATGTGGCATGCCCAATTGTAAGTGTGACCTTTTGATTAGATGGAGATGTGAGTCCACCCATTCAGGGTGGGTCTTGATTAGTTTACTAGAGTTCTTTAAAAAGGGAAACATTTTGGATAAACCTCAGAAATGACAGAGCCAATGTAGATGCTTGGGTACAGTTACTTCAGAGCTAACAGAGCCCACAGAGACTTAGAGACTTTTGGAGATGTAGGATTCCCCTGGGGAATCCTTATGAAATGAGAAGCCAAGAGAGAAAGCTAGCAGACATCACCATGTGCCTTCCCAGTTGACAGAAGTGTCCAGAAACCAAAGACCCCAGCAGACGCCAGCCACGTGCCTTCCCAGCCGATGGAGGTGATCCAGATGGTATCAGCCTTGCTTGAGTGAAGGTAACCTCTTGTTGGTGCCTTAATTTGGATTTTCTCATAACCTTAGAATGGTAAACTCGCAACTTATTAAGTTCCCTTTTAAAAAGCCATACCATTTCTAGTATATGCTTTCTGGCAGCATTTAGCAAATTAATACATCCAGCTCAGTGTCATTTCAGTGAGATTTAGCACATTGTTGCAATCATTTCCACAAATCAAATGAAAAGAAGCCAAGGGCCACATGTAAGAAGTGAATAGGGAAAAAACAGTAAGATCAAAATTGGCCACCATGTAAATCCCTTCTTCATTTTTGTTTCAACCTGTCTGTTAAATTTTATAGTTTCACTTTGGGAAGCAAAATGGAGGTTCATTTCACTATTTAAAAATCGTTTTAAATTTAAAGTCATATTTTCATAGCCATTTTTCCAGAGTTGTTTTTTGTAAAGAGAGAGGAGCAAGCCAAGAACAGTGAGGGTTATATCATTATGCTTTTCTACCAAATAATAAACCATGAGAACTTTTAAAGACACATTTTGTTAAAATTCTTTTATTTCCATATTGTATATAATAATAATTGTTTAAATGTTGCATTCAGCATAATCATCCCTCTGCTTTGTAAAATGACAACCATAGTGTGTTTTCATAGACAGAGCTCAGTTTACAATACTATTCCTCTGGGACACTTGTTCTACATTTTCCATTGTGTTCATTTATTTATCCTGGTGACTGTCATAAGCCTGCCACTTGGGGAAATGTTGGAAGCTAATTGTAGTTTGCAATGTCCGTCTTTGATGTCTATTTCTGTTTGGGTGATTTCATTCAAGAACCTCTTACATAGGATACTTTTGCCTGTAGTTTTACTTGATTCAGGCTGTATCCATTTTAATATTCAATATAGTCAGTACTGAGGCTATCCCCTTTGTTGTTAGACTCTCATTTTTTGTTAACTGATGGCAGTTCATGTCTGAAGTCCCTGAGAGAAAGACAACCAATTCTTTGATGTATGATTACTGAGACTACCTCTACCTCCTTCTCCCTTTTCATTTCTCTCTTCCTTTTCAGGTTTCCTTTTCCTCTATCTACTCCTCCTCCTATACTCCCTCTTCCTTCAATAACTATGGGGTTTTTTGTTTGTTTGTTTGGATAAACATCTGTGTTTCTGACACTGTCCTGGGTGTTTTGTTTTCATTTTCATATTTAATTCTTATATTTTAATTTCACTTTACGACCATGCTTTCTTTTCGGGTCTCATCATGAGAAGTCACATCAGAAATCTTTAACATTATGTAGTGCTACGTTTTAGATACCATCTCCACTGTATAGATTTAAAAGCCTTTGGTAATATTTTCAACAGACATGATCCCTGATAAATTATTATTTATCAGCTGTGCTCAGATTGGATTTCATTTTCACCATATTATTGCAGATGGCACTTTGGGATCATGAACTTATATGGCATACTGTACTTGGGTAGGACATGAGGTGAGACCCTTAATTTTTCCAGCATCTCATATATCCTAGGTTCTTGGTTGGATATTTGGTTTCATTTCAAGGGCTGGCGAGCATCACAAGGAAATTAAGTTCATTGGATTCTTATTTTACTCCGAAAGTGACATAAATGATTAAATGTTTATGATCTTAATTGGAGAACGAATCTAAAGTTTTCCATTCCAAATCTACATTTTACTATATGTTACTGGAGATTACCATTTCATTTTAAGGTATCTAGGTTGTCAGCATTAATTCATTTTTCCTGAATTAGTATTTCTAAATTTGTTTAGGTATCGCCCTAAGGAAATATTTGTCAAAATTACTAGTGAGTTTGATGGTTATTAATGAGCAAAAATGTGGGATGCTGAAAGTCCTATAATATGTGGGCCAATCCTGAAGACAATGAATTATTCTGAACAATATGCCTGTAGGGTCTTCATTAAACACTGAGGGATCTTATTTTAATTTTGCTGGGAAGTAGACATGTAAAAAACATGAAATGGTATATATTTTAAATTGATTTATTGAACAAGTTGGACTCAGGAGGGAATAACTAGAAGCTGATTTTTATTTTCTCTCACTGCTTTTTCAAACTGGTTTCACAAATTGTTTACCCCACCATCACCTGGACACTGTGAAAGATCCTCAATTCTATAGCTTCTGGACACTCTGAAAATAAAAGTCTGGCCCAGTGCAAAGCAATATCAAAATTCCATATTCTTGCTCAATTTAATTTTTTCCCCTCCAGCAACTCTGGTCTGATTCGAGATGGTATGACTACAAGTGCAGAAAGGGGTATGGTAGTTTTCTTCTCTTTCTTACCCATGTCCTTTCCCCCTTTCTAGCTGTTCATTGTACAGATGTGATCAGGCATAGGTACCCCTTGCTAGTAGGAATATTTAGAAGTGACTTTCTTCAGGTATCCCCACTGGAAACTTCCTGCTACAGCTCTCTTTTTACCCAGAGACTCTAGTAAGACTGGTAATTTACAAGATTCCACTCTGTCTTTGGGTTTCATGTGACCCATCCATTTATTAGATCATATTGATATTCTAAGATGATCTTCTTGGGTAGAAAAATGTTACTGTGTCCCCAGACTAGTTTATTTCTGCATGATCTATAACTGGTCCAAATATCTTTGTTCCATTATACTTTGAAAGTAGATCCTTTCCCAAACAATCCTTTCTGAAGTGTTTCCAACTCCAGCCAGGCTTTTGCCTTCACATTTCTCATGTGAATCCTATACCAGTCAAGACAAGTGATTGGTCTTTAAGCCCTCTCTCTCTTACTTGGCTTTCAAAACAGCTCACATTGTTTTGAACTTTTGTACTTGAGGAAGTTGAATAATGACAAAGTCTGGAATAACTAGTGTAGAACCATCTCCTTTACAAATGTAGCTTAATATGGTCTAGTCCTTTAGAATGTGGGGGTACTTGGATCCCATTATTTTCAGACTTTGTGATCTCAGCCAAACTGGAGACAGAAACACTTCCATTTAGCAGCCTGTTATAATAAAAAAAAATACAAACTGTGTAGCTGATCTTCAAGGCTGTACAAAGAATTTTTGGTCAAACACCAACCCAAGGGATAGCATATTGTTAATAGCTAGTGCCACTTAATTATAGGATTGAATGAGTATTATTTGGAATCAGGCCCCTAGCTGGACAAGTTTCATGACCAGAAAGTGTAGACCAAAAGGGCATGAGTGCTTTCTTTTGCAGATGTTTCTCTCTTTTTATAGGTCAGCAGTTTGCTAATTGGAAACTGTAGGTAGGAGTCAATAGAGCTACTTAACTGAAGTTTGTGGTAGTTTGTGTCTTGTTTGGTGAGCAGAACTGTACTCAGGATGCTCAGATGGGTCAAATTCCAGGAGCTGGGTGTGGTGGCTTGGAGCTATATTATCCAGAAAAAATGCATTCTTAAACTTAATCCATTCCTGTGGGTGTGAACTCTATATCTATGATCTTAGTTGGAGAAAGAGTAGAGTTTTCCATTCTGGGTTGACATTTTACTATGCTACTAGAGATTACTATTTCATTTTAAGATATCTAGGTTGTCAGCATTAATTCATTTTCCCTGAATTAGTGTTTCTAAATTTGTGGAGGTATCACCGTAAGGAAATATTTGTCAAAATTACTAGTGAGTTTGATTGTTATTAATGGGCAAGAATGTGGGATGCTACAGTTAAACAGCTGAGAAGGCCTCAGAGGAGAAAGCCAGAAAGAACAGCCAGAAGCTGGCAGTCAAGGGAACTAGGAAGAGAAAGAAACCCAGAGAGGCTGCTATGTGCATTGTCATGTGACAGAAAAGCCAAGGATAAAGTATGGCAGGCTGCCAGCCCCAGAATGCCACAATCTTCTGGGAGAAAGCATCAACTTGATGATGCCTTGATTTTGGACTTCCCCAACCCTCTAAATGTGAGTCAATAAATTCCTGTTGTTTAAGCCAACCCATTGCATGGTATTTGATATAGCAGCCAGAAAACTAAAACATTGGGTCCCATGACAGCACATGCTATGCAAAGCAGGATAGCCCCTTCAATGATGGAAACAGGAGATGCTCTGAGCAGACCAAATCACCAGGAGCATGGGCAGACATGTAGGTAATTAAGAATTTGGTAATAAGGATTCTAATATTCATGAAGTAATGATATGGTCTTAGCCCCCTTTCCATAGAAAATAGAGCCTGATTTAAGAATTAAGCACTCCTGCTTTTCTTGAGAGGTACAAACTCAGGACAGCAAGAGTGTGGAGAAATAAGGGAAGTGAGGCAAAGGATAGGAAGTACTTCAAAGTGATGGAATACTGCTCTAGCCACTGTTTTCTAGTCAGCTACGAAGACAGTGAGTGGATATCTCAGCAGGAATTTCTTCTTTGCCATGTGGGAACAGAATACAGGAAAATCTCTGGCTTAGAGACCTCCATCAGAAAGAAGAAAGAGGGAATTTATCAACCAAATTCCCTTTTGTCTCCTATTTAATATTAGTTTTAAAAATTCCCCATGAAGTAGAGAAACTCCTCTCACTTTCACTTTTGTCATCCCAATGACTGGCAGCCACTTAGAAAGCTCTGCTATGTGACATTTCATATAAGTCCAAAAGTGACAGGAAGATCTATAGACTCTGGGAGTACATTTAGAAGGCCTCAGATGATCAATAACCTGAGGCCCATCTGAAGTTAATCAACCATGGCTAGCCAGCTAAGGGTATCTGACAAAGTGGAAAAGATGTCTCAAAACAGATGCCTTTGTAGGTTGGGAACACATGATAGCAGAAGAGCCTGTGGCAGGTGAGCCATGGGGGTTTTAGGTGGGCAGGTTTGAAAGAAGAAAGTAGGAATCCAGGCAAAGGAAATGGAGTTTTAGGCAGAGCTCCCATGCCCAGAAAGATGGTCACGAATAAAGCAAGAACCCAAGGCAAGAGTAACTGGACGGGATTATCTCCAGGTAGAAGAAATCAGAAGTGGAGTAAAAGCCAGTGCCCAGTTGCAACAACTGGATTACAATATTGGAGCAGTATCACAGCAAAAGGCTCTCCAAAGAGCAACCACATCAGCTTTCTGAGATTCTTAAATTCCCCAAATTAGTATGAAATTGATTCTGAGCCTGGAATTAATTAACATATTTTTAGTGTCTTTATTCATTCAAAGAGCAGCACCAATTGTTAATATGGTCTAGATATCAAGAAGTTATTGGTGATAGATCAAAGCCAAAGATGGTGATTCCTGTGAGAATTGGTGTATTTGAGCTGAAGGACACCAAGGTAGGTCAGTATTTGGAGGCTCATACCAGTAAGATAAAGATAAGGATAGTTTATCTTATTTACTTCTCAAGACCTTCAGAAGTATTAGGTTGATCATAAAATGTATGCTTTTGTGTTTGCTTGATCAACCTTCTATTATCATCTGTCTTGAATATGAATTATATTCTCCTATAGTCAAGAATCAATAGACTATTCAAATCCCAGTACCAAGGATGGTGCTTATTACAGAGTAAGCAATCAGTAAGAACTTGGTAATAAGCTAATGAAACAAGTTGCATCTATAATTAGAATTCTTTCTACCTGTCTTTTATTGAAGGGTTTTCCCTAAGCAACTGATTAGGCTTCTCATAAATTCTAGTTTTGGAGGGACCCACGGGGAATGACTTTTGGTTCTCCATAGTTTCTCTGTCATTGCAATTTTTTTTCTTGCCCATATTTAAAATTTATTTGAAATTAGAAGTGGAAGGTTTGTCAACTTCATTCTATGCCCCAGAGTATTTGATGTGTAACCTAGACTTTTCTGTGCATATGTAGTTATACACATACACATACAAATAAATGTAATTGTTACAAAAATGGAATCATTTTAACATTGGAACAATTTGGTATTATGTAAGCAATTTCTTACGATGTTAACACAAATAGAGTCATTTTATTAATGCATGGGCATGTCTTAAATCTTTTAAACTTTTATGCTGTATAATCCAATGAAAATGTTTTCTTCCCTCTCTCCATTCTTCATCGCTCCCTTATCCAAGGTCCAAACTCAAGAGATCACTACTAATAGCCATGTTCAATTTTAATTCTGCTAGACCCCTTTATAAATTTGAAAATTCTTATTATACATGTTTCTTGATTAATTAATTTTAATCAATATTTATCTACTGTCTTTGATGAAAAAACATAGCATTTACATGCAGCAAATATTAAAGTATTATTTGTTTTTATTCTTAGAGTTGTTTCCTTTATGTCATTAAAAACACACTACATCTTCTATTCCTTTCTCTTCTTTTGTTAGTATCTCTCAATTCCAAAGGACACACACACACACACTAACACACAAATATATTCATTCTCTCTCTCTCCCTTCCCCCTCACCCTCTATTTTCTAGGTTTTGTTAGTTACATTATTTTTACATCCTTAAGGTTATAGTGTTCTAGTATATTCTGTGCCTCTAATCAGGTTTTTTGTACTTTTGTGTAGGTTAAATCAGAAAATTGAAAAGCTCAAAACAATAACAAACCTATTAGAAGTAAAAGTATTTCTTTGGGAGTTTTTTGGCTTGATGGACAGACTTCTATGATCAAGGCTAATGAGGATACTCTTTTCATTTTTAAATAGTTTTCTTCTTGTGTCTTAATCATTCTCAGATGACACTGTATCTTTAAGCTCATGTTGTCCTTTTCCTTAAATATATATGAAATTTAATTTTTAAAACATATGGGTTAAGTGGGTAGTGAATTTTGAAAACTTATGGATGCCTGAAAGCGTCATTTTATAGTTCTTATTGAGGAATGGCAGGAAAGGTCTTTGCTTTCACACTTGACAGGACACAGCATCTAGGTCCACAAATTCTTAAAGAGCAGATAATTCCAATGCTATATAAGTTGTTATAACATTAAAAAAAAAAAACAGGAAAAACGTCCAAATTACTTTCATGTATTGAATATAACACTGATACAAAAACCTGATATATAATTTAGAGAAAAAGAAATTTACTAACTAATCCTACCTATGAATTTTAATGCAAAAATTACAAACAAAGGTTAACAAAAAGAATTTAGTAGCGTACTGGAAAAATAATGTATGTGACTAAGTGGGATTAATTTTAAGAATGCAAGGATGGTTTGATACTACCAAACTGTTTCTATAGATTATATGATTATCTATGTGGATTCTCGGAAGGCAATGGACAAGAAAAACATGAATTTTTATTAAAAACACTAAACAGTATATGAATAATTTTTTAATTTTCTCAATAAGAGTATTTACATGTACATAGACATGTTGATATATATGTAAAAGTCAGCATGATATTTGATGGGGAGATAGTGGCCACATTCCCATTAAAGCTAAGGATAACAGTGGGTGTTTATTATCACCACTAGCAGTTAACATTTTCTGGAAGAGCTTAGTTATAAATTGGACAAGAGAAGAAAATTAGAGATATCCAAATTTAAAAAGAGAAGGTAAAACTATTGTTATTTGCAGATGATATAATGCTACTTGTGGAAAACCTAAAAGGATAAGTAAAAAAAGAAAAAAAAAAACCATTACAAACATATTGTAGTAAAGAGGTGGGCTATAAAATTAGCATACAGAAATCAACAAAATGTATCTAAACACAAAACAATCAGCTCAGAGATACATCCGAACACAATCCCATTTTTAATAGCAACAGAATAAATTAAATCCTAGGCAAAATTTTAATAAGAAATGAACAAAACCTGAAAGTTAAACCCACTCCTGAAGTACACAAGAGTAAACAAATAAGTAGAAAAATATATCATGTTCTCAGATAGGAAGACAATATCAATGGAGTCTATTTTTCCCTAAGTTTTTTGTTTCCTTGAATTTAAAGGGATCTTAAATTTGATACCAATTAGAATTAGAAAACATGATTCTGAGGTTCATATAGAAAAATTAGTATATCCAGAAAAAAAAACTCTAAAATGAAGGGACACTAACCCTACAAAATATGAAACATATTATAAACCTCAAAAGGCAAAACAGTGTGGTAATTAAATAGAATAGACCCATAAAATAACATGAATAGGCACATAAAACAGAGTTTAAAAATCCATAAATAAATAAAATTGTACATAGGAATTTAGCATATGATAATGGTGCCATTACAAATCAGTGGGTAAAGATGAAGTCTATTATTTCATGTTGCCAAAATTATTAATCTTAACTTTTCATGGCTACTGGATTTTGCATTACATTTAGAAGAATCTCCCCCAATCTGAAATTATAAAAAAAAATTATTAAAAAAAATTAACCCGTCATTAAATTATTTTAGATCCTGGGAATGGGGAAGGCCTTGCTTACTATAATGCAAAATCCAGAGGTCATTAAAGATAAGGATGATAATTTTGACTGCATAGAAACCAAGCACTGCTTGGAGAAATAGATCATAAGCAAACTCAAAAGATAAAAGAAAAAATGATGTTTGTGGTGAAGTGATTGTAACTCATATCATGATCAAAGGCTAATTCTGTAAATTATAAATAACTCTTAACAAATTGAGATAACATAGATGAATAACCAAAAACAGTGGTTGAAATTATCCATAAATAAATACACACGTGGCCTCAAACATAGGAAAAGTAGCAACAACTCAGCAGCAAAAATAGAAATGCAAATTAAATCTATCCTGAGATACCATTTTTACATATATCATTGGCAAAAATCTGAAAAATCGACTTATTCTTCTGGTAAGACTTGGGGGGTTAACCAGCACCTGCTTGCATTTCTTCTAGGAGTATGAATGCACTGACTATTAAGGAAGGAAATTTCATACTTACTTAAATTTTATATACATAAAATATAGTACATTTCATTCTACTACTGGAAATTAATTCTACAGATACTCATGACATTTAAGAGATAGCATATATTATAGTATTAGTAATTGCATGATTGTTTGTAGCACTTCAAAATTAGAAACGGCTCAAGTATGCAACAGTAGAGACCTGGTCTCATGAACCACAAACTCAGTCTAAGACAGTTAAATAATAGAATGATGATGAAGATTTCTTGGTACTGAAATAGTGAGATCTCTAAAATTTTTTGTGATAAAAAGCAAGGGTACACTATTTATAATAAACATCTCTTGTGTAAGAAAGAGGGAGACTATTCATATTCTCTTACATATTCATAAATAAAAGAATGCACAAATATTATATTACATGTCATTTCTAAATTCCAGATTCAAAATGTTTCCCCCACAAATCTGAATAAACTTCTCAGATGTCTTCTAGCACCTGGTTGATAAAAATAGAGTGAAGCAGTCCGATTCCTGTTTCTTGTAGGTAACCCTCTCTTTTTCTTTCTCTCTTTCTCTATTTTTTAAATTTTTTTTGGAGGTTTTAAGAATTTTTATCTTTATTTTTGATCCTACAAATGTCTTCAGATTTGTGTTCTTTCTCAATCTAAATATAAGTGATTTTTCAAATCCCCCTCCTATTTATTTTACTGTTTTTCCTTTTTATGTCCTAGGAGATTCCCTTGTCTTTATCACCCATTTCACCAAAACATGATTCTGATATGTAATACAGTTTAAATATGTGAACGACTCCCAAATGGATTATACATTTCTGGGAGAAAAATTAAGAGATCTAAACATAGAGGACTGTGTCCATATTAAGGAATTTATAGCCAAGATATATGTCCTTTTAAACTTCACACTCCCCACTATTTATCATCTCCTCCTTAAAAAACCAAAGATCTCTTTCATTAAAAGGCAATAAAAATGTAGGAACAGCTCCTAAAAATAGCTCTCTTGCCTTTCTTTTGACTGGTTTTCCCAAAGATATATAAACTATGTGCAGTACAAGACAAATGTTTTGTACTGAAACTTCACATACAAAAATTCAGCACATTTATCAAAAATAGGAGAAAATCTCTAAATAGGAAAGTATATAAGCAAAGACCATTGAAACTTATCTGTCACACAGCTTCTTTTCTAGCATTTTGGTGGTGAGGCAGGGCAACATTTGATCTATTATCCTATATAATTATAAAAAAATCCTGGAGTCCAATGCTTTTGAAAAATTAGCATGGTTGATTTTAGATTTGAGGCCAGAATAAAAGTGCCTATTAGGTCTATCAAACTTAATACTGCTAGTTTCCTTTTATTAGATTTATTAAGAAGTTTTACTTTTTACTAGTATCATTCTTTTCATTTATTGTGACATTATGTTCTTTCAGGCTGACAATATTCAGTAAGTGAGTGAATCACAGAATAGCTGATGAATTTATTTGGTTTATGTTTACAATTAACGTGACGCAGTGTACTGCATTAATTAATGTTCCCTCTCCCTGTCTTGCTTATGAAAAGGCTTGCAGTCATGCATTTTCATCTGAAGGATCTGAAGAGATCTAACTTCAGATTTGTTTTCTCAGTTTGATTGGATGGAAGCTTGTCCAGTACACAGTAGCATTTGCCACTTAACTGTTTCTTCATCAGTGTATATGAGGGAAGATGTATTTATTCTACTCAGTGGTCTTAGCGTATATGTGAGCCTACTTCTTCATATGCTTATAATGTTTACGTCATTTTGTACATTGGGATGTGAAGATGGATGTTGAATCAAAACCCATACTTTTTTAGCCTGGGGTTTGCAGTCCTCACACTGTAGCCTAATTTTACCTCTCTCTCTGGATCTTACAGTCTTCTCTCCCTACCCCATGCCCCAACCATGTCCTATCCAGATTGCTTCACTTACTGTCTCTCTGCCTTGTTGCCTGAGAACTGGTGATGCACGTTTTCTTTCACTGTACCCTCTCACCATCTCCTGTCTTGCCATCTGTCTGTCCTCTCCGACCTGCAAAGCCTAGTTCAATCTCTCCAAGCCTTTGAGGCTTCGCTCAATCCCCCTCTGCCTTTCTTTTGAATAATGATTTTGCCATCTATTAAATGCTTATGCAGTTAAGCTTGTAAAAACTTTTCCATCAAGGGGTCACCTTTATCAGAGAAGAATGTACTATTTCAAGGGTGGGTGGGAGTGGGGGGTGTATATTACACGTTTCTGAAAAGTTACATACTTGTTTTAAAATAATGCATTAAATATGTTCCTGTCAGAGTTGAATTAAGACTAGGTCATCTGGGTAGCTGTCCGGGAAAAGCAGCTGTGAGGCATGCCAAGCATCCATAGATGGAATCAGAAATATGCTGCTAGATAATTCACGTTTCCACATATAGCTCCTTATAGAATGAGTGAGATATAAATTAGTACCCCTTCTCCTGAAGCAGACAGGGCCCTTGATTTGAAAAGGAAATAAAAGATAAAAAAGAAAGAAAAAGATGCATGGACCTTACAGTACAGTACAGGAAGGAACAAAGAAAAACAATGTGAGCTATTTCTACCAGGAGTATATTTGGTGCACCAACAATTTGTCCAATGCAGCTGTGCCCACCGCCAGTCCTGAGATCTGACGGCTACCCCAGTCGGCAGTCACTGCAAGCGAGTAACAGACGGAGTAGTGCTTTTTACCTGAAAAATAAAACGCAATTTTTAGCATAAATTTAATATCTTCACAATTATATGCCCCCTCAGAAAAGGAATTAGTGCAGGGCTCACAAATGAAAACTAAAAAGGAAAGGATCAGAAAGCCAAGAATTTTTTTCTGAAGCCAGGAAAATAAAAAAATGTTTAAAATAATACATTTTACAAATCTGCCTAATTTACCTCTAGGTGTAGTGACTTTGAGCATTGACAATATCCAGTTATGAATGAGGAAAAAAAATGAATAGACCAGTCTAAATAAAGTAGAGTGTTCTGCTCAGTGTGAGTGATACAGCCCTGGTTTAGAATATAAGGAGGTATATGATTTTTATTAATAGAAAATTCATTTCTTCATCCCCTTGCTAAATAAATGTGAAACAAAGATGTCAAACAAAAATGTTAAAGAGGGGATTTATGGAGTCCAAATAACCTGATTATTCTACATTCTCTATAGGGTAAGCATATTCAGTTACAGACGCAAAAGCTTTATGAGACAGACAATGCGCTATTGATTTTACATGCAATTTCTCATGGAATCCTTGTAACCATCTTTTTTAAAACATATTTTTTATTAAGAAATCTTCACACACATGCAATGCACAATATCATTACATAGTTGTGTATTCATCTCCATGATCATTTTTAGAACATTTGCATCACTTCAGAAAAAGAAATAAAAAGAAAAAAACAGACTCAGACATACCACACCCCTTACTCCTCCCTCTCATTGACCACAAGGGTTTCAGTCTGCCCAAGTTTTTATCCTTTATCCGCCCCCCATTATTTATTTTTTTTTATCCTTATTTTTTTACTCATCTGTCCATACCCTGGATGAAAGGAGCATCAGACACAAGGTTTTCACAATCACATGGTCACATTGTGAAAGTTATATCTTCACACACTCGTCTTCAACAGTCAAGGCTACTGGAACACAGCTCTACAGCTTCAGCTACTTCCCTCCAGCCACTTCAATACACCACAAACTAAAAAGGGACATCTATATAGTGCATAAGAATGACCTCCAGGATAACCTCTTGACTCTGTTTGAAATCTCTCAGCCACTGAGACTACCTTGTCTCGTTTCTCTTTCCCCCTTTTGGTCAAGAAGTCTTTCTCAGCCCCATGATGCCAGGTCCCGGCTCATCCCGGGAGTCGGGTCCCACATTGCCAGGGAGGTTTCCAGCCCTGGGAGTCACGTCCTATGTAGCAGGGAGGGCAGGGAGTTCACTTGCTGATGTAACCATCTGTTAAATGAAGTGTACTTAAAACCCTTCAATTGTACTCATGCTTATATTAAACTCTGAAGTCCTTTTTTGGTGTAGCAGGTCCTGTGTAAGCCACTGTCTGAGAAAACCCTTGGCCTCAGCTTCTGCCCCGGCCCCTCCCTGCCTCTGCTCCAGCTGCGGGCAGCTCCTTGATGCTGCTGTCACCCCTCAGATGGCCCCCATAAGCAACATGGCTCACTTGGTCTTTTAAAGGACCACCTCCTCAGAAAGAAGTTTTTCTTTTAGGTTTTGTTTTGTTTGTTGCATTCCTGTTATCTCACTTTCATAATACTTATAATTTCAATTACCTGCTCATTATATACTGGGGCTTGAGACACTAACTGCCTGAATCACCTTTGTATCCCCAGAGCTGGCATAAGGTTGACCCTCAATTATTTATTGAACAAACCAGTAATTTCTTATACCTCTGTTGAGAGTGAGCTATGTACCTCTTACATGATTGAAATAGCTTACCCCAGGTGGCACTGGTGGTGAGCAGCAGAGACAAGATACAGCAATTCTTTCTGCATCTCTATGCTGAGGAGATAATTACCACACTGCAGTTTTAGAATTGCGAAAGCTTACTGCCCACTCAGCTTCAGGCCCATCGCATTGGCTGCCTTATAATAATTTCCATACCATTTCTGTCTACCATGGTGTTAGGAATTTGTCTATGCCCCCTTTCTTCCACCAGAATATTGCCTCCTCCCCTTGAAGAGATGGACCATGCTTGTTGTTCTTTTAGAATGTCTGTTTCTATTTTATATATTACCAAAATGTGTGCCCTGGACATTTTAATTGCTCAGCAAATATTTATTGAATGACATATAGGAAGGAAGAACATACTGTGCAGGGACAAACATATGAATTTAGAGAATAGGGAAAATTGTTTTAATTAGTTGTAATTGAGAAGCACATATGTAAAGATTTGGGGAAAAGGGTGAACTTTCCTCCCTCCTTTCTCAGTAAAGAGTTGAAGGGCAACAGCAATGCAGGAGGTTTTATTTATTTATCTTAAGAGAAAGGCCAAGGAGATGTTTCTGAGGTGAGTTTTCCCTTTTGAATGAGGAAGTCATCATTACTCAATGTAGGTACTTTGAAAATTAGGCAAGAGGTGTGTCTTTAGTACCCTTTCACTTTTCTTTTCAACATCCTTTTTCTTTCTTCTCATCCACCCTCTAGAAATGTTGCCTTAAGTCCAATTTCCCCAGAATTTCAGCAGTAAAAAGTGTTAGCTGGTAATAATTTTAAAACTTAAGGTCATTTGAATTTTAAAGGGAGACTTGTAATTCTTGAAGAAACATTGCCTTATAGTTAGGAAGACATATATGTAAGGCCCTAAACTGTTCCTTATTGTGGATTTTTTCTCACAGAACAAAGCACAAAGCCATATGCACACAGGAAATAATGACTGCAAACTTTGAGCTCTGGGAGCTCTATGTTTCCTTCCCTCTGCCTCTCACCTCTAGCTCCTTCACCTCTTCTAGAAGAAAGAGCCCCTAATGGAGGCAAGGCCAAAATGGACTCCTTGGCGATATTCACTCAGGCACTGCATTCTTTACCTCAAATAGAAGTAGGGGCTAGAAAATAATATTATATTAGGGTATTTTCTCACATTAATTTCTTTTTTTCTTTTTTGTCCTGTGGTGGGCCTTTACCAGCCCCCCACGAGACAAGTATGCAACCTTGGAAAGTCAAGAGGGAGACGGGCTGTGCTAAAGAGCAAAGAGGGATTCTAGAGTCTCACACATGCTCTAGGCCAGTACCACAGAGTGAGTGACAGTAGCAGATGTGAATCAGCCTTGGCTAGGAATACAAGGTGGGCATTCCCTTGGCCAGTGTACATGCCCACACACATACACAGGCACAAAAAACAACAAACCACCCTGAAACTCAACATGGTGGTCTCGGTTTTGGACTTCTCCTAACCTCGAAACTGTGAACCAATAAGTTGCCATTAAGCCAACACATCATGTGGTATTTCTTTTAGCAGCTGGGAAACTAAAACAACCCATGTATGTGTGCAAGTGTATTGCTTGCCCAGATAAGAACTGCCCACCTGAGCCCAGCCCTCATTACCAACCTGCAGAATCATGAGCTATTTTGGGGGAGTGTTTGTTACGCAGCAAAAGCTAATCAATGCAACTACTGTAAATTGCTAACATTTGTTCTTTTAACATTTACTGCATGCCAGCAATGAACTGGGATTGTTTTAAGCAATTGACCTGTATTAGCTCATTTAATCTTCACAAATCCCATGAAGTTGAAATTATTCCCCAATTTAAAGACCAGAAAACTAGACACATAGGAAAAGACTATGATGCAGTTGAAAGAAAGATGACCTGGCAGGCAGAAACCCAATATTTACTTAGACCTCTGCCACTAATCTAAAGTGTAAATATGGAATATAAGGAACTAACCTGCCTGATTAATCTTATTACTTATGGTTATGCATTAACTTGCCACCACTCCCCAAATTCTTACTCTAGTTAGTTGGTGTCCATATTGAGCCTCCAAACACCTTTCCCCATTAATTATTAACTAAACACTTAAATACCTCTTAGTTGTGCCAAACACAAGTATAAGAGCCTTACACATATTAACTTTACCTATGATAATATATATGTGATATATGTATTAACTCACTGAATTCTCATAGCAGCACTAGATACTATGCTTACCCTCATTTCAATGATGAGAGAACTGAGATACAGGGAGTTTAGGTGACACAGGGGCAGGCTTTGAACTGAACTCAGGAACTCTGACACCAGAGTTCTTGATGTCATCATTATGCCAAACTGACTGTCAGATATGTGCACCTCAATATTTATGTATTTGAATGACTGCTTCTCTCTCTCATGCCTCTGCCCTGCTTCCTGCCAATCCAAACCCTGCTCCTTGTCCAAGGCCTGCCTTTCCCCATAAATCCATCACTGAACACACCTACTCACACGGATGGATTTTTTTTTCTCCTCAAACCCACATAATCTGTAGCATATATTTTATTGCTGGGTCATATAACTGCTTTGTACTCCAGATTGTTTTTTTTTAACCTTAAATATATAAATCTATGTTCTCAGTAGGAGTAAATCCTCAGACACAGAAACTTGGCATTATCAAAATGCCAAGTACATAGAAGTCATTTTATAAAAATCTGCTGAATTGTGTCTAACTGGATTTACTGGATTAATATCATGGCTTGATACTTGGTACATTCCAGACTCATTAGATATACTTGACAAAAGTGTCTTGTTACTTCAAGACGGGAGTAATTGATTTGCCCTTATCGTATATTTCTCACAGCCTGGTGGTCAGGTAGAAGAGCAAATGGTCCTGGACAGTGAGTTGGAAAAAATAAGGACAAGCTGGTTCAACAGACATCACTCTATACTTAAGCCCGTCTTGAGAGAAGACAAGGTAGTTTCCCCATTACCCTATCTATTCAGGTTATAGATGCTCGGATGGTGTTGAGCTTATTGCTGGTTTTACATTTTGGCTTACATTTTATTTATTTGGCTTAAAATTTATTAGATTTTATTAAGTTCTCTCTGGACCCCATCCTGTAGACTGAACACGTAACTCTCATTATCATTAGTGATGACTGCACACCTCTGTGCCAAACATGTGCTCTGTTTTGGGAATATATTTGAAACATATTTTTCAACAAACCATTCAATGGAAACAATTATTAAATATGTGCTTTGGGATTAGCATTGTCTCAAGACCTGTGGTAAAATAATACAGGAAGTAAAGAACATTATCCTTCCCCTCAAAGAATATCCAACTGAATTTGTTTGTATTTTATATGCTCAAAAGCATTACTTATGAGTTAAAACACTTTTTGATGAAGTTAATGCAAAATGTCTTTGTCTCTTAAAATAACAGTAGCTTAATTGTCAAGATATGAAAACTGGTTATTGTACAAAACCTGTGCCTAATTTTCTCTTTTAAAAACTCATTTATGTATATGTATGGATATTTAAAGGTAAACAAAGAATTAGATAAGATGAGAATAACTCACATGGATTTTCATAGGGCAGTCTTACAGATTTGTCTTTTGAAATATTGTTTAACACATGTGTTTGAAAACCAGAGAGGATTTGAGACAGTCATTTTGGATTTTCTGGTAAATATTTTATGACTTAAGGTTTTCCGTTTACGGAAGGATTTGGATTGGGTGACCAGGACAATCAGGAGATCATCCCCTAAATTTCAATAAAGAATCAGATAATGTACTTATAATTGTATAATTCAATGTGATTGTGTTGAAGGAACATCTTGCTTTTTTGCCCTACCTAAATCTATACCTAATAAATTTTAAATTTTAGATGTACTATAAAGCATAAAGTAGTTTCGCATATATGATCTCATTTTGATTTTGGTCCAAATGCATATAAATATATTTCTATTATGTATGTATGCATGCATGCATGAGATGTCACATTCATGTCAACTTAAGATAAAGCAGAATATACTCATATATTAACAGCATCATTTGATGAGATATAAGAAACAGAAGTACATTCTTTTGTTTGTTTTTTGCGCTGGCATTACAGATTCAAGGTATGATCATTCAGAGATTACCTTCAGAATGTTAAACCTCTGAAGGTTTTGGGGACTCCTTCATTCTTCAGCTGTAAAGGACTACAATGTTTGGAAATATCTACTTCTCTGCAGTGCCTCCTCCCTTACCTAGAATGGCCCCTCTTAATAACAGACCTAAATATTACATGAAAATGTGGGTTGACAGATTGCAAAGGGGTGCAGCAAACAAAAAAATGATGTATCCACAGTAAGTCATCACCACTCCTGAAGAAATCCTTACAATGCACACCCTCCCGTGGGAAACATGGTCCTTCATACCTGTCATTCTAGTTATCCATCACCACGCTCAGATTAGGAACCTTTTGATGAAATGTGAAAAAGACACATTTTATTGAGCTAAGTTCTCGAATGGCATCTCTAACATCAAACACTAAAGGAATAAAAATCAAAGGTAAAAGCTAAAAGAAAATATTTCCTGGCTGGAATCGAGGCATATATAAGCTAAGATTTTAAAGCCAAACGTGGTAGATAACAAATCAGTTCAAAAAGAAGCAGGAAGAGCAAGCAGTTCACAATTCTGTCATACTGGTACAAAAAAACCTGGAATTTCATGTGCCACTGAAAATCTTTAGCTGAGTTGTAACACAGGTCCACAAAGCATGACTTTTACCAACATTGTGTTTCTTCATAGCTTCCTGATATGTCAGAATGCAAATGTTCAAGGGAAGAATAAATGGAAACAGACACATTCACTCTAGTTACAAATTTATTTTGGAAATTACAATACTGATTATAGTGCATTCTCTGCATTCATTGATAGAGCACACAAATCTTTAGAGAGGTGTCCTTTTCTTTCAGAATTATATGACTGTGAACTATAGTCAACATTCATATTGAAGTAAAGAAAATATTAGGGAGTGGGAAGTTGAAGTTTGTTTTTCCCTTGTCTGATGGGCCCTTTTTGGTCATCATTTAGGGGAGGGAAAGACCATTAGAGAAAGCTAATAGCCTTCACAGCCCACAGATTTTACTGATACTACTGATGGGAGAGTTGAGCCAAATTGCATTCTCAAGGTGGTTCTGGAAGCATACCACTTCCAGTAATGGTCCTATCAACCAGAACTAAAAGCAGAGAGGGCAAGGATGCACTTAAAGGCAATTATCCATCAACATTGGAAAATATGGTTAGTAGATTAAGAGAGTTGAATATATGCAATATATCTTGATTGCAGCAAAGCAGTTGATATAGCATTATTCAATTTACCAGCTCAATTAATTTAAATTGGTTTAGGCAGAAGTATAGTCAAATGCACTACCAGTTATCCAGAGGGTCATAAATAATAGATAACAATAAACACATTTGTTTTACTTGCTCCTAATTTAGTTATTCCCCCCAGAGCTCTCCTTCAGTCCAGAATATGTCAGCCATATAATTTATACCACCCTCCAGTTATCTTTTCTGAAGATCTTTTAGGAACCCCATCTGTTCTATAAAGTTGTAACAAGCAATTATAGTGCCACCAATGACTCCCATTATTCAGTTCCATCTTTATTTATCCACATTCAGTTTTCTGTTATATTTCTGTCTGATGCCTTGTCTTTCTCTTAGGGTAAGATGTCAGGAGCAGAAGTCCAGGGCTACAGAGATCACCTTTGTGTCTGAAAGCCACTGAATTTGGATTCCCCTGGGTGAAAAGTGACAGTGACAGGGAAGTAAGTTCTGGTTCAGCCAGGCTTTTCCTTTTCTCCTTCAGCTTAACCAGGGAGTAGCTTTCCCTGAACATGGACCTAGCTATGCAAAGATTTGAAGACCAGGCCCAAGTTTTCCACTTAGTGATTCCATCTTTGGCAATCCAGAGCATATAACAGAGACATGCTTTTGGAGACAACATAGCATTCTTACATCAGGGAGAAAATGAAAGAGCAAGAAGCAAATTCTCCCATCTTTCTTAAAGGGATATACCATATTGGCATCTGTATAGTCTTTGGGGACTTTTCTAGCACTGTAATTCTCAATTTGATGATGCTGTATGTGACAATGCAGGTAAGGGCTGGGAAAGAGGATTCCTGCATCTAAGAAAACTTTTCTGTACCTCTGAAGGATTGGAACTGGTGCAGTTTCTAAACTTGAATCATTGTTTTTTATATTAGAAGGGGGGAAAAAGACCACTGCTATGGGTGCTGCTGCTTGAGTCTCCTCACTGGTGGTGAAGCAAGAACATGCATAAGCTCTAATATATTCATATATGTTCATATATAGAAGGAGGCAGAATCATATATTCTGCCTCCTTCCTTGTTATGCTTACATCACACAATTGCTTGCCTTGGGAAAGTAATACAATGACATTCTTATATTTATTTTTGAAAGTTGGAGATTCATATAGGGGTTTTGATTCCAAATGCACTAGGTCTACTTCCTCAGGCCATATGAAATGGCATATAAATTATAGAGAGTGAGAAATAAGAGACAAGTAGAGAAAGGAGCATGTCAAACAGTCGTGGCAGGAACTTAAAGGTGGAGGAACCCTTCATATTGCATTTAAAATGTAGGTGAGAGACAGGGGTAGAGCTCAATAGAAATATTTTATTTCCTCACTATCGATGTGATGTTGGAAAATTACTGTGAGCAATGTCCTCATCTGTGAGGTGGAGAAAATGGGACCTACTCTGAGTATAAGTAAAATGATTTATGCACACTGTCTTATATAATATCTGCATACAATAGGCATTCTATAAATGGTAAATATTATTTTTATTGGTTCCTATTTCTTTGAAGCCAAGGTGAAAAAATTAAAACAAGGTAAGTCACCCAATTTCCATTTTCCAATAATAGGAAGAATGCAAAATGTTAAGAAAATGCATTCTTTGTTTCTGCTAAACTTTGAAAGGAATTTTTAGGATAGATATTTTTACAAACCATAATAAACTATGTAATGAACAGTATTGAAAATAGCAGCTTTTCAAAACATTAGTACAAATAATCTTCATAAGAGCATTTAGAAAATCATCCTAGCAGGGAGTTGAAGTAAAAAGGCCAGAGAACATTGTTTTTCTAGTAATATGACATATTATGGGAGGAGGGCTTAGCAAATCTTGATGAAAATATAATTAATACAATATTTTGTTTATTTCTTTGAATACCAAATGGCTAACTGTGCTGTGTTTGTGCATTTCTTATTTTTTAAATATTTTGTCCCCTTCAGATTCTAAAAATAAGACCTGTTTATTATTTAGAAAACCTGAAGGTACATAAAGCATAAGGCTAAAAATAATGATAGTAATTCTACTACTCATAGTTAAGTTACCTGTTTGATACATATTATAGCCTTTTGATTTATGCTGTCTTATTTTTGCATTCTTATTTTATCATCTTTTTCTAACATTCAAACCTCCTTAAATCTAATTTACCTGATTAGGTTCTTAATCTATGATATCACCAGGAGTACACTTATAATCTTATCACAATTTCTCCCCATTACCTTTGGGATTTTATTTTTGCTATAATTTTCTAGGCTTACACTCCTTTTTCTTCTTGTTAGTTATTCTGTTTGCCTCTCCAGATTCATTCTGCTCTTTAATGACCTGCTTTGTGTCCTGAGACACACTGGAAGAGAGTTGGAGGTTGGGAAGAGAGAGAGAGGTCAGGGAGAGAGTTCCCAGTTTGCTTGACCAGATGGTTCCTTTCCTGTTGGCTAAAGCTCTGCTTAGTAGTCCCTCTTCCTTGGCTGTGGCCCTTTCTTGCTCTGGCAGCATCATTTTGATAACACCCACGCCCTTTCAAGTCTAGAAGTAGTAATGGTTCCCCACTCCTCACCAGTCCTTTTGAGTTCTCTTTCCCATCCCACTGCTCAGTAAATGACACAAAGTTTTTCAATGAAAACCTTTGCGTGTGCCATCAATCTCATACTGAGATAACGATGGAACACTCTATACGCCATTAATCTTTTCTAAGATTTTGCTACACCTTAACTACAAATATAGATCATTTTTAAGTACAAATTAAACCTTCTTCTGCTTAATATTTACTCCTTTAAGCAACGTCAAATTGTGTAAAATTACCTCATTTTATTCTCATCTCAGTTTTAATTAACTGCTCATTAACACATTTTACTTCTCTAATATTGTGGATTTATGTTTGAGATTTATACTGACCTATGAAAAGCCTGACTACAGAGGTAAACAGCAATAGAGAGAACCACAAACCAAAGCCACACATGGCACATTGAGGGACTTTTTCCTTAGCTCTTTCTATAGTCTTCTATCCATTTACCTTAATCAATCGCCAGTTCCTTTGAAATCATCTCTCCAAAAAGACAAACCCTGGGCACTCAGGGATCCACGGATTAGTGATCCACAGGGCAGTTTACTATCTTTGTACAAGTACTATACTTTTCTAACAACTACATATTTTCCTGAGTTTCATATCATTTATTGGGATTGTTTGTTTAATTTCTATCATCCCTGACACTTAATCGCAGTTTTGGCTAACTGTGGCGTGCACATCCTGATGTGAACAGTTATTCTCCTAAACTAGAATTGCCAGCAATGCAGTGAGGCAAAACGCAGACTGGACAAGGAGTGCCCTTGACATTCCAAGATATGAAATCAGTTTCAGGAATAAGCTGAGCCTGGAAGAGCTGCAAGTGGCTCATGTAGGGATTATGGGTTTGCATTTGCTGATTCTGGTAAGAGGAGATGTAGGGCTGTTTCAAAGTAATCAGAAATGAACTCAACCTCTCATAGCAAGTTGACCAAAAGATTCCCACACAAGCCAGCACAGTCACATGGAGCAATGGACTGTTAACTTTCAAATAATTATTGACTAAGGGATATGTACATCAAGCAGTTATCCAGCAAAAGGAATCAAAGAGAATCCACCCACAACTGGATGGACTTCTTCAAGAATGAATTACTACCAAAGAAAAAAGAAAAGCCTCCATGGAGATTATTACTCAATTCTGTAAGAAAAAGATGGAAGATTTAGTTAGTGCTTGAAACACAGAAGAATAGCAGACTTGTAGAAAAGATGGACCAAAAAAAATCAGAGCTAAATACTTAAAGAGTAGACATTGCATTTTTGATAGAGTTGGTGGAAAATAAGTAGTAGAAATATAAAATAAATGAAAACTAAGACAAGATGTTGAGCAAAGACTCTTTGGGTTCCAGATAGCTCAAAACAGGGGCAATAGAGAGGGAAGCTGCTGGAAGAACTCATTGACACTACACTGAGTAACGGAGCATCAGGAGACCTGGTGGACGCTGTCAAGGCTCTCCTTCTGTCTTGTATCTGCTCCTCTCTGTCCATCTGCTCTGCTCTGTTCATCTGCTTCATACTACCCCCTTACTATAGGCCAGTCCATATGGCATTTAAAAAGCCACCAGAAGCATCAGGCTTTACATTTTGCAGGTCCACATGCCAAAAGAGAGCCTGACTGATGTCCCTTTTGCTGTCTCTTTCTCATTTTCAAGGGGCTGACGTTTTCTACATTGGGTATGGTGCAACCTAATCAACCTCATGAGGCGTGCTGAGCCCACAATAAAATAACGCCCAGTAGGGAAAACACTGAGATGGGGAGGCAGACGTACATGAAACGGTGGCTGACTGAGACAGGGAAAGAATGCAGAGAAATTCCATCATTAAATTCAATTTTAGGAACAGTTCATTGCAGAGTCAACATTGAAAAAAATATAGCAAGGGCAAAAACTTGAGCTTTTACAGAATGAATTAGAATACAAAAAAGAAAAAAAAAGTAACAGCAAGAAGAATTAAGAATTGTTTTTACCTACATAAAAATACTTATTTTACTTTTATTTTCATAGATTCTTCCTTGCTAGTATCCCTTAGTTTTTACATATTGGAACTTCCTGAGTTGGATAATTCATTCATTTATCTCCATTCTATTTTGGTTAATATTCAAAATATTCCATGCTGTTAATTTTCTTGTACTTGTTTATATTTGGCCTCATCCCATAAGTTTTGGTAAATAATATCCTCATTCGTTATTTTCCTATAATTTTAGGTTTGGATATATTTCAATTTCCAAGATTTGTCTATTTGGAAATGCTTATAAATTCCTTGATATAATAAACTCTAGATAAAGACATTAACTTGTATATGATTCTGCTTTGGGGATTTAATTTTCCTAGGGGTCTTAATATATGAACTATATTTACCCATTCTAAGCTGATGGCACATTTGTTTGATAAAATATAAATTTATTTGTATTCCATCCTTTCATATTATTCGAATTCTCTGACCATTATTTTTGTTTGGTTTAGTTTTGCAGGGACAGGTGGCATTTTGTCTTCCGAATTTATCAAAAGCTGAAAAGAGTTCTTTGAAATTACAATCTATAACAATCATAATTCTAGTTTTCTTTAAAGACTCTGTGGTAGTTATTTGGTTCATAAAGGTCCATGGCTGTTATTTTTCATGTTGAATTTTATCTCATTGAAATTTTATGAAGATTAAATAAGACAATGCTAGCAAAGCACTTATTCAGTAATTGGTATATGGCAAATGTTCTATAAATGTTACCTATTATTCTTGTTTCCTAAATCAATAATTTCTTCTTTTATCTTTATTAATTTCCAGCTCCTGCATTTTTCCTGTTTCTTAAATTGAATGGCTAATCTATTTTTTCAATCTTTTTTATTTAATAGTGAAGTAATTTAAAGCCATGAATCTTATTTTTGCTGTATCCTATAGATTTTGATGTGTCATATTCTGATTTTTATTAATCTCTAAATAATTAGAAATTTTAGTTTTTTGGTTTATTTCATTTTAGGTGAAGGGTATAGCCATAAAGTAAGTATTCTTGGAAACTGATAAGATTTTCTCCATGACCTAGTACATATCAATTTTTTTAAATATTACATAGACCTAAGAAAAAAATGACATTCTCTGTTGCTATTCTGTACATAGTTCGTACAACAATATATGTTCTTTGAATTCTTTATATGTGTGTAGATTTTTGTCTACTTAATTACTGTGAGGTAAGTTTTAAATCTCCCTCCCCCTGAATGATATTTTAGCTCCCTGTAAGGTCCTGGGATTCCAATATTTTTTCCTTAGAAAATTATAAATATTGTTCTACTCTCTTCCAGTTTCTTGAGATGCTGAAGGAAAATCTCTCCCTATTATGATTTGTTTATTGTTAAATTCTTCTCTCTATTTGGAAGCTTATAAGATGTGTTCTTTATCCTTGGAGTTTAGAAAACTTTTCCAGGTGATTTAATCTATCCTTCATGAATGTTAATTTGGCCTGGCGATTGGAAGCCTTTGATCTGAAAACTCAACTCAGAAATAGAATCTATTTTTTTAATTGTTAATCTTTCTCCATCTGTTACAGAAACTTTTACTATTGGGACACTTAGTCTCCTTGATCTATCTTTCATTGAACTTATCTTTTTTCTCCTCATTGCCATTCTTTGTTTTGTACTGTTTTAGGATAATTCCCAATTCATCTTCTAAATTAAGCTTTCATCAATGCCCATCCTATTTTTAACTGCCTCTATTGCATTTTTTAAATTAAACACGCCATAATTTTTTACTAACAAAAATTCTTTGTTATTCTAAGAGTCTGCCTTTTTCATAGGTAGTTTCCCTCAGGTCTTATAAATAGATTTTAGGTCTTTTTTTTTCCTTCATTCCCTGTTTTATTGGGAGGTGGTAAGTGTTCTCATTATTTCAATCTCATCTTCATCCTTAAAACTATGAATCACTCTTAAATATTTGGTGATTTTTCTCATTTTGTGATCATTATAGGTATACACCAGACCCATGAGGAATATCAGTAATTCTTTCCTCTGAACCTACTCATTCCATTTGGTAGGAGGCCTGGTGGAAGAGGGTCAGCAGGTAGGGGCATATCAGTTACATAGGTGGGCAGCATGTGCAGAGGCCAATGGATTTAGCAATTTTCTGAAACCCTCAATCTTAGAGGGTCCTCATTTCCCTGGCTTTATAGGAACACAACAGTTCTGTTCAATATTGAAGGCATATTTTTAAAAAAAGCTAGTATCAGTAGCATTAGAAAGTTTCTTCCTTGACTCTGCACAAGTGAACAAGACACCAGGAGTAATATTCATCAAGAACCTCTTCAGGAATCCTTTAGATTAGTGTTCTTTATGCCAAGTTTTACCAAAAAGGTAGCCCTACTTCCACCTTAATTTGGCCACACTACAAATGTGGTGCAGGGCAGGGGGATTCATGGAGCTCGTACCTGTTGCATTATCATAAAAACCAAAAGGCTCCAGACTTCAGTAAAGGGCAAACCTCTCACCTTACATTATCCATTAGCCAAACAGATATAGTACATTGTTCTAGTTTGTTAGCTGCCAGAATGCAATATATCAGAAATGGAATGGCTTTTAAAAGGGGGAATTTAATATGTTGCTAGTTTACAGTTCTAAGGCCAAGAAAATGTCCCATTTAAAACAAGTCTATAGATATGTCCAATCAAAGGCATCCAGGGAAAGATACCTTGGTTCAAGAAGGCCGATGAAGTTCAGGGTTTCTCTTTCAAGTGAGAAGGCACATGGCGAACACAGTCAGAGTTTCTCTCTCATCTGGAAAGGCACATGGTGAACATGGTCAGGGTTCCTCTCTCATCTGGAAGGGCACATGGCGAACATGGCATCATCTGCTAGCTTCTTCTCCTGGCTTCATGAGGCTCCCTGGGAGGTGTTTTCCTTCTTCATCTCCAAAGGTCGCTGGCTGGTGGAATCTGCTTCTCATGGCTATGTCATTCTGCTCTCCTCTCTCTGAATCTCCTTCATTCTCCAAAATGTTTCCTCTTTTATAGGACTCCAGAAACATCTCAAGACCCACCCAAATGGGTGGAGACATGTCGTCATCTACTCCAGCTTAACAACCACTCTTGTTTAAGTCACATCATCATGGAGATGATCTGATTACAGTTTCAAACATGCAGTATTGAATAGGGATTATTCTACCTCTATGAAATGGGATTTTGATTAAACCATGGCTTTTCTAGGGGACATACATCCTTTCAAACTAGCACATACATCAGTGCAGGACGAAGAGGAGAAGAAATCAGAAGCATATATTGTAGGTCAAACCCTATTTTCTCCCATCCAACCCATGGTGCATGGAAAAATATAAGGATGAAATGGTTCCTTTGCACAAAACTAGGACGAGCCTCAAAAGGTAATGGTCCCTGATAGCGAATTTCTCCACAAAAAAACCTGTGGCAAATGGAAAGATATTCCATGTTCATGGATTGAAAGACTAAATAGCATTAAGATATCAGTACTACCCAAGACAATTTATAGAATCAATGCAATCCCAGTAAAAATTCCAACAGTCTTCTTTGCAGAAATGGAAAAGCCAACCATTAAATTTATATGGAAGAGGAAGGGGCCTCAAATAGCTAAAGCCATCCTGTAGAATAAGAATGAAGTTGAAAGAGTCACACTTCCAGGCAAAACCAAAAAAAACTTTTTACAAAGTCACAGTAATCAAAACAGCACTGTGCTGGCACCAGGACAGACTTATAGACTAATAGAATAGAATTTATATCAGAAATCAATCCTCACATTTATGACCAACTTATTTTTGACAAGGTGGCAAAAACAAAGAGGCAAAGATTTTTGACAAAGGTGGCAAAGAGTCAGTTGCCTCACGTCATATACAAAAATCAATTCAAAATGGGATCAAAAACCTAAACATAAGATCTAGAACTATCAAACTCCCAGAAGAGAACATAAGGAAGTACTTTCTGGACCTTGTGATAGGCATTGGTTTCTTAGATTTAAGACCCAAATCACATGCAACACAATAAAAAAAATAGATAAATGGACCTCATAAAAATTTAAAATGTTTGTGCCTTAAAGGACTTTATCATGAAAGTAAACACGAACCTATACAATAGTAGAAAATATTTGGAAGCCACATATCCAATAAAGGTTTAATATCCAGAATATATAAAGAAAACCTTCAACTTAACAACAGAAAGACAAACAGTCCAAATAACAAATAGCAAAAGACTTTGTGCTGTTTTGAAATTGTTATGTACCCCAGAAAAGCCATGTTTTTTTTCCTAAATCAATCTTATGGGGGCAGACCTATTGTTTAAGGTGGAAACTTTGAGTGGATTGTTTCCATGAAGATATGGCACACTGAGATGTAGGTGTGACCTTTTATTGAATTGTTTCCATGGAGATTGACACCCAATTGCGTATATGACTTTTTGATTAGATGGAGATGTGACTCCACCCATTCAATATTGTTTTGGGGAAGTTTCCTGGAGTCCTTTAAAGGGGAAAACATTTTGGAGGAAGCTCAGATGCTTGGAGAACAGTTGCTTCAGAGATGACAGAGACAAAGACATTTGGAGATGCTTGGAGTGCTGACCGAGAGTACAGATGCCTAGACACAGATGTTAGGAGATTCAGAGTCCAACAGAGATTGCCACATGCTTTCTTATGAGACGCTAAGCAAGCCAGAACCCAGAATTGTGTCCCAAAGGAGCTAAGTGAAGGCCCACAGATGCCTAGAGAGGAAACCACTGGAATCAGAAGCTGGAGGCAACAGAACTGGGAACAAGGACCAGTTCACACCAGCCACATGCCTTCCCATGTGACAGATACTGACCTTTCTTAAGTCAAGGTATCTTTCTCTGAATGCCTTAGTTTGGACATTTTTATGGCCTTAGAACTGAAACTTGTAACTTAACAAATTCCCTTTTTAAAAGCCATTCCATTTCTGATATATTGCATTCCAGCAGAATTAGCAAACTAATATAGACTTGAATAGATAACTCTCCAAGGACAAAATGCAAATAGCCAGAAAGCATATGAAAAGATGCTCAAAATCATTAGCCATTAGTGAAATGCAAATCAAAACCACAATGAGATACCATTTCACACCCATTAGAATGGCTGCTATTACATGGGGAATAAGTGTTGGAGAAGATGCAGAAAAATAGGAACAATCACTCATTGCTGGTGGCAATGTAAAATGGTGCAGCTTCTGTGTAAGAAAGTTTGGCAGTTTCTCAGAAAGCTAAGTATAGAACTACCATATGACTCAGAAATCTCACTAGTAGGTGTATATCCAAAAGAACTGAGAGCATGGACTTGATTATATATTTGCACACCAATGTTCATAGCAGCATTATTCACAATTGCTAAAAGACAGAAGCAACTCGTGTCCATCAACTGAAGAATGGATGAATAAAATACGTCCCATAGAATATTACTCAGCTGTAAAAAGGATTGAAGTCCTGATGCATGTGACAAATGGATGAACCTTGAAGACATCATATTGAGTGAAATGATCCAGACCCAAAAAGAAAAATATCATGTCATCTCACTGGTTTGAAATCATTAGAATAAGCAAACTCATAGAGTCAGAATCTAAAATATGGGTTACCAGAGGGTGTGGTGTTGATAGGGAATGAGGGATTAAGGCTGAAGATGTACAGGATTCCTGTTTGGAATGATAGAAATGTGAAAAAACAAAAAAACAAATAAATAAAAAATGTTAGATCAAATCTTTCAAAACCAGGGTTTTGAAATCACATTTTCTTAGATGTTTCCCATCGTTTAACTGGCCTATTGCAAATATCTATAAGAAATTTTTTAACACATGGTATTGGTAGTTTTGGCAACGCAGATGCAACATCGATGGAAATGTGTTTTTCAGAATGGGAAGGGTAAGAGACTTGCAGGATGATTAACAGGACTCTGCTATTTAGAGATTCATTCAGTTATCTGTCAGTTTCTTTTTCATTCACTTTATTTTGAAGGGTTTACCAGAAAGTTTACATTTCAATAGATGTTCTATGGATATCTTACAGAAAGAAATGTTTGTAGCCAAGATGCTTCCCACTCAAGTTTTTGTCCATTTCCAGGAAATCTCCCTGAGGTAGCCAAAGCTCTCTTATAGTATCCAGGACTCTCTGAAAAACAGAGTCTGTTTTTCTGTCCTTTCTGAAAGGACGTAAGGTTGCATGATAGACTGTAAAAGGGGTTGAGCTATAAGATGCCCCAGCGACTCCCTTCGTTCCTTGAGCATTACACACCATCATCCTCTCCCACTTAAACCACCCAAACTTCTAAGATTTGTGCCTGGATCGTGCCCATAGAAGTTGTGACTTTTCCTCCTTTCACACTAAATGTAGCTGCACATCTCTGTAACTATTACCTGGAGGCAGTGGCACCTTCTGCCCACCCAAGAGAAATTTTAGTACTAGCTGTTATCATAGGGTAAGCCTAAGTTCCACCCCTGCCAGATTGGGGAGGAAGTCCCACCTGCCTCCCCACCCTGTGAAGAGTTAATAACACCAGGGTCCATTTGGATAGCTGTCTTTAAACCTACTTCCTTGTCCCTGACCTGCAATGACCTCCCCAATTTCTCCTCATTAGGAGGCAATAAAGAAGAGTACCTTTCAATTTAGTCAACATGTTCACTACTGATTCCTCTGTCCTCCCATTCCTATTAATGATTCTGTAAGACCCTCATCTTTCCTTTTCCAAGGAGTCTCTAGCAAAATCCCATCCTTATTACACAAATTACAAAAGGATGTGAGATTTTACCCTTCTTATAAGTAAATAATTTTGCCCCTCACAGTTCTTGCATTCTGGAAAGATACACAATTAACTGGGTCAGAGACAAAAGACTTTACTGCTTATAGCCAGAAAATCAGCATTTTCTCTTGCTTCCTTAGACTCCAAATCCCACAGGGGTGCTCAAGGAGGGCCAGATAAATGCAATCTACAAGCTTGTAGATTGCATTACAGGAGAGCAATCCATGCTTATGGAACGCTTGCTTTGGAGGAAGAGAATTTCTCGATCAGCCATATAGACATATATGACATATAGACAACCTTGAAAAGAGTCTGCAACAAAAGCGGCAAGGCCTTATGCCTGAAATGTGAGAAGAACTGCAAGAGACCCATGGACAATCTTCCCTCAGATGAAGGGTTGATTATGAAGGATTGTATCAAACACAATGTGATCATTTCAAAATGTGAGTCAGGTCATGTCACTTCCCTGCTCCATCATGTTTAGGATAAAATCCAAACTTCTTACTGTAGCCCACAGGGCTAGGCAAGACCTGGCCCTTGGCTGTTTCACAAATATCATTTCACCTTCCATAATGGCATCCTTCTAATTCTTGAATACTAAAGCACTCTCCTATCCTAACATCAGCCATTGCCAGATATGTGTCTGGCTCCCTTTTTCCCTTCGTTCGAATCACTGCACAAATGTGACCTCCTTCAAGAGGATTTACTAGAATACTGTAAATCATGCTCTGATCCCTCCCTGCATTATTTTTCTTAAGCACATTTATCAGTACCATGCCTACTAGCATGTTTGTTTTTTGTCATCTCACGCTGTAGACTATTAACTCTCCAAAGCTAGAGACTGTGTCTATGATGGCCTCAGCGCTATATCAGAGCTCACCTGTCTTGGCCGGCTTTTATGAATATGTATGAAATGAAATATGATGATTTCAGCTGTTTCTTTCTTCACTGGAGGGACTATTCACTTGAAAAATAGCCAAGTATATAGCGAATCAGGCCCTGACACACTTGAAAATGTAGATTGATTCCGTGTGAAAAATACTTTCAGTTTTCTAGAGTGTGTGTTTATTTCTGCAGATAACCTGTAGATTAAGAAGCTTAGTGTAACTGCCCAGACTACTACAATCACTCCTAATACATTTCCAAAAATTTCATTCTTGCTTCTCTACAACATAATCTCAACAGAGCAAGAAGAGTAATCTTATTACCATAAAATTCAGATTACATCACATCCTTCTTTGAAAATCTCCAATGCATCCCATCCCATTTATAGCAAAAGCAAAAATCTTTATTATGGCTTTCTGGGCCATGTCCTAGCATCTATTTGGCAGAGGATGGAATTCACAGTTGACAAAGCAGCTGGAAATTTAAGTGAGAAATTCACAAGTGAGAAAGTTGCAAAGGGATGAGTTCTAAAATCCGTGTATAAAATATAAGATTTCTCCCAGCCCGGGATGACTGCAGCTATGCATATGTGGAGTGATCCCTGGGTCTTGGTGAAATGGAAGGCAGAAATGAGAGGAGGATCTTATCTTTGGAAGACGAACTGCACTGGGTGAATCTGCAAGTTTGATGAACCTTTAGTCTTCAAGACAAGGAGTATTACCAGACCTGAAAGGAGACATTTCACAATGATTAAAGTGTTAATACATCATCAAGATAATACAATTATACCACCGAGCTTCAAAGGACATGAAGCAAAAACCGACAGAAATAAAGAGTGAAATAGTCAAATCCACAATATAATTGGGGATTTTAACACTCTTCTCTTACTAGTTAATAAAACAACATATAATAATTAGTAAGGATATAGATGATCAGAATGACTCTATCAACCTTCTTAACCAAATTGACATTGATTGAAGATTGCATAAATAACTAAAGGATATATATATATTTCAGGTGAATGTTGAACATTCAACCAGTTGAATCATGTGCCTAACTATAAAATAATTTTCAACTGATTTCAAAAGATTGAAATTTTCAGAATACGCGCTCTGATCGCAGCAAATTAAAGTAGATATCAGTAACTATATAATATGTAGGAAGATCCACATATTTATAAATTGATGTACTTCTAAATAATTCATTGGTCAAAGGAGAAATCACAAAGTAAATAAAAATATTTTGGCCAAATTAATAATGAAAATATAATACATAAAAGTTTGTGGGATGTACTTAAAACAGTGTTTAGAAAAAATATATAATTGTAAAAGCCCATGTTAGAAACTTCCAATGTCTACAATTTCCCATAGTTGCAGGATAAAGTCTGAGACTCATGCTGTAGTATATTAGGTCCTGTTGACCTGGTCCTGTCTCAGATGTTCCAACCTCTTTTTCTGCCCCTCACCACCGAAGTCTATGATTCCTTTTAATTCCCTGCCTGATAGCACGCCTTGTGGCTATCCTTCAACACTGAGAAGTGTATTTCTTAAAATTTCTTGAAAAATTCAGCCTAGGCCATGTCTTCTCCAAGACCCCACAGGCTGAGGAGAGTGTCCTCTATACCTTTTTATTTTTTGCTTCAAATCTAGCAACCAAAATATTTTGATTTCTTCAGCATTGGTGGAGGGCGAGAGAAGGCAGTCTCATTTCACTGGGGACATAGTCTTCCTGACCTTATTTTTACATGTCTTCACCACCCTATTTAAGTCATCCTTTCTTATATGCCAAGTTTTCTTGACTTTTATGCTTATATATAAAAATTTTGAGATCAGAAATTATTACACATTGTAATTCTATTTCTACCTCCTCCCCTTTTTGTTCTCCATCAGGGGCATGATTTATAAGACCTTCATAGCTTCTCAAATACTTGAGCTCTTTTCTTTACCAGAATTTCATGCTTTGGAATTAAGTCTATTTTTCTTCCTGTCGTGTCAAGCTTTGAATTTTTGCCAGTCTAATGGATAAGAAATAGTATTCCAGAGTAGATGTATTTGCATTTCTCTTATTTAAATGAAGCTGAACTTTCCATATGTCTAAGGGTTATTTTAATATCATTTTGTGAATTATCTATTCATGTTATTTGACTATTTTAATAAGGTTTTTATTCTTTTAATTTTTATGGTATCTGCAGATTTGGGACAGTAGCCCTCTCTGTGGTATATACTGTAAATATTTTTTCCCAGTTTATCATTTGTCTTCTTTTGAATTTATGGTATTTGTAATGTTGACTTTTTTGTCATGCAATTTTTATTTTAGCTACTCAAACATCATTATTTTCTTTTCTTGAATTTGGATTTTTATTCATAGTTAGCTGTTCTTTCCACCCAATTTGGAGAAGAATTTACCTATGCCTTCTTTTAGTTCACTTTTACAATCAGATCACTGGGTTTGGAGTTTATTTTTGTAAATGGTACAAGAAATGGCTCTAACATCATCTTTTCCCAAGTTACTATCCAATTTATTAAATTGGACTTTTATTTAAAACACACACACATGCACAAAACCTTTACCCCAGTGATTTGAGAACCACTTTTTTCTTAATGTAGCAGGTTTATTTCTGGATTTCTATTCCATTCTATTGGTCTTCTATCTGCTCATGCACCAGATTCACACCATTTTAATTCTATAATTTGCAGTATGTTTGTTACTAGGGCAGTGACTATCAGAGCTCTTTTCCTCTTCAGTATTTCTTGAGTTAGCCATGTGTGCTTATTTTTTCACATGAACTTCTGAACAAATTTCTTTTTTTGCATGCCAGGCACTGGGAATCAAACTTTTGAATAAATGTATCTGGCACTATACAAAGTTCTTTTGGGGGGTAATATTAAACTTATAAATTAACTTATGGAAGATTCGTATCTCAACATTGATCCAAGAAAAAGTGATATCTTTCATTTGTTCAAGACTACTTCTGCCTTTCATGTCTGTAAAACGGGTTATTTATCTGCATTCCTTACTCTTCAATTTCCATTTGCAATATTCTCAGACAATTTCTTGAGAGGTATATTAGATAATTTAAAACAACTTTTTTATAATATGCTAATCATCTTCCCAATAAAGCTTTGTAGTACTTGCTTCTGAATTTCAGCGCTCAGTCTCCCCAGCACGCCCTGTTGACTTGTGAATCATAGCCAAACAGAAATACTCAGCAGGAGACAGGGGGTGTGGGCAAGGAATTTCAGCAGAAGCAAGACCAGGTTACAGAGTATCAGATACATACAAAGTGCTCTATGGAACCTCTAGTTTTTTGGCATCACACTCCTGACTTATTCCAGTGATTTATGCAACTTGGTGATTGGGCAGATTGCCTAACATGCTCGTCTTTAATCAGACTCTTCCTACAAGCCTATCTGGATATGTCTTAACCATAGAATGATGTTTGTATTTCTATTATGCAATATTTCTACTGACATAATAAGTAGCTTAAAAATTGTCAGGTGCAGGATGTTGAAGCAAAAAGGCAAACAGACTCAGTCAGGAGTTGTGCATTTCTCATGGACTCTTCTAATAATCAGTTATGTGAAGTTAGCTTGCTTTTCCTCTTTGAGTCTATTTCTGAACCGGTAAAATAAAGGGGTTGACTTGAAAATGACGAAGTTCCAGTTGTAAAGTGCTATGATTCTAATTATGTTGAAAGAGAAAGCCTGCTTATCAGCAACAAAATTCCCCCTTTTTGTGACGAAAATGGCATGAAGATATAACTTTTAGTGAATTGGTCAGGTCTTTAAATGAGAATGGACTTACTGGCATGTTTCATACGCTATTTAGACTTATGGGGCAGATTCAGAAAGCAAATTACTTTAGTGTACTACAGCGGATAACACATCTCCTCTACCCTCTGGTATTTTTCCTCTCTGTCCCCCAATAACACAAGCACATGTGTACACACATGCACACACATTAACACGTGTGTGCACATACAGTGAATTTAACTTCATTGATCAACAGAGCAATACCAAGCTAAACTACTTCAATTGACATGCAGGAAATATATTTTTCTCAGATGAAGTACGAATTTCAATGCTAATATTATACCATTCTATTTAAAAACCCTCATCCTTAATAGTAAACTAGGCTGCCAATATCATTTAAAGCAATGATATAGAAGCTACTTACTGCTATATCCATGTCCCCCCAATATGTAACATGCATATTTTTCTTTAAGGAAGTTTAAAAATTATTTGCAACACTATTAATCAATAGCTCTTGTGAACCTAAAGTAGTAAGAAACCCTGGCTATTCTATTCAATCAAAATTTATCATATGAGGCAGTTCATACTTTGTTCACAACTAAAAGAATAATCAGCCTTTCCCAAAACAAAAGTGCCCTCTCACAGGAAAGAATCATCTCTGTTCACTGTCTGGTCTTATTTCATAGCACCAGGCATTGAAGATTACCGGAGAGATAGTTTATTTTTTTCCCAGAAGTCTCATTGCCAGAATTTAAAACCCAAATTGAATTATTAGAACATCACAGCAAAATCCTGTTGCTGTATATTTTGAAAGGAAAAATGACAGAAATAGGAAAAGCAACCAAGGGGAGTTCTCTTAATTCCCTTAACATATATTACAATATCAATTTGCTTAGATCCCCACTTTGTAATTATGAAAGAATGTTAGAGTGCAGTGAGAGCCCTAAAAAATATCTCTGTAAGAGTTGAAGGAAAGTTTTACTTTGCCCCATTGGGCTGTGAGAAAGCATGTTCAATGAAGAGAAGGACATATCCCCAATACGAAAAGCAGAGCTTTGCCACTGGCATTTAGTATCTGACCTAGGTTTTGTGCTTATGACAGGGCCTCATTCCAAGAAGGGCGGCATGCCATCAGCTCAGCTCTGCACTGCACAAACAGCGGATCTGCACATATCTGGAGATATGGTGTAATGTCAACAAAATATGCAAACATCTGAATGAAGTATTTAGTCGTTATCCCTCTACTTGGTAGTGGTTTATCATAGCCCACTGTAGCATTAGAAGCTCCAAGATGTTCTGCCTGAAATTTAGAAGTTTTCCTAGGTTCAGCCAAAGATGGTATGGGATTCCCATTTTGGTTCCATTTTAAATTACGTTTTTTGTGTGTCTCAAAAGTATTAAAACAGGAAACTTTCCCGGGAAGGAAAGTATTTGCCTGGGAGAATTTGTCTTTTGCTGTCACAATCTTCGGCTACCATTCAGCTAAATGTTGTTTGGAATAATATGGCCTTAATGCCCCTACCTCCTGCTGAATTGCTCAGACGGGCAGGAGATTAGAGCCGAAAGAGGTGCCGGCATTATCTGTGTGAGTTCTCCAGAGGTCACGCTGCACTAACAAGGCACGGTGACAGATCCCAGCTGCCGGCTGGCAGGGCCCGTCTCCACGAGGTTCCACTTACCGCAGGGCTCTATCTCCAGAGAGCGTCCATTCTGGCCAGCTTTTTTCCACCTCTGAAAACGTGGCTGGTTCATCATTATTGTCCTTATTTTTAGGAAGGACCTACATGTGAAACCACTTACCTGTTTAACCTTATGAACCTAAAGAAAACATGCAGTGCCACTTAAAATACCTAAATTCAGGTTCTGCCTTCACTGGCTCCTGGTAGGAGTATCCTAATGAGCCATTTATCAAGAAGGTAAATATTGGATTTTTTTTTCTTTAACAGTCACACTTTCTCAACCATGAGATTTGGTGTGACTGCATTTTACAAATTGCTTGGTTCTGTTTTTCTCACCCTGGGGAAAGCCGTATTCCATGCACGCAGATAGCTGTGGACTGGCATTTTTAGTCTTTGAGAATCATCTTGGTACTTTACAATTATTATTATTAAAAAAAAAATACTTTTTTTCCTTCCATCAAAAGCTCTTTTTTCATTTTAATTATTAGTTTTTTAAGATAGGAAGAAAATTCCTGGCCCTGTTTGGCACAGGGCTGTCTGGGGCTGGAAAAGGGGGCCATGGGGGGCCCATCAGGGCCACCAGAGAAACTCTCCTTTTTCTTCCTTGTTTGAGGGGGTGGGTCGGGGAGAGTCAACAGAACTCGGGAAACTGGGATGATAAAATAGCCAGTAGAGGGAGATAGAGCTATCTCACAGCTTTTCCGGACACAACCTAAGGATGTACTTTTTGGATGAAACTGCTGCCACCGATGCTTAACTAATAGTGTGCTTCTGTACATGGTTTTCCCTATAAAGATGACAAAATAAATGAAGCCATCCATACTCTTTGAGGAGAACAAATCAGGAGAGGTTACTGATTGCAAAGGAGCCTCGGAAGAGTAAGTCATTTTTAAAAGCAAATAATTTTTTCATTGTGCTTATTAGACTACCATAATTTTTAAAAATACTATTAAAACAAATTTAAATTTACACAGGGCCATGGGGACTGGGTGAGCCCTTTGAACTTGGGTCCAAGCTCAAAAACCTCAAATTTGGATACTTGTTAGGTGTTCAGTGCGTAAATGACCTTGTCGTGTTAATGCCTTCTGAGATACATTTCTCCTCATCAGCGAATGCACTTGCACTGAGAAAAAGGCTAGGAAACCATTTTTGGCGCCCTATTTTGTTTTCATTTTCAGCATTCGTAATTATAGTTAAGTGCTTCAAAAACAGGGTCTCGGTCTTCGAAAGGTCCTCCATTTATATTATGCTTTTAACTTTCCAAAGTATTTTTATATGTATTATCTCATTTTAAAGTAGATCTGACACAGCCCCAATCTATTAAGGAAGTGACCCTTTAAACCCAAGAACAGTCTGGAAGTTTTGTTTTTTTTTTTTTTAGCTATACTTATCTTGGCTACCATTATGAAACTTAAGGAAAGTAATGGTGATACTAAAACTTCTATAATCAGTGTACAATTTATCTAGATAGAAGATTTGTGAAAAAAGGCCATTAAATTATTCTTTTAACATCCAGAAGGCTTTATGCTTTTATTTCAATGAATTTGAAGCTATCTGTTGTTTGTTTTAAAAGCAATACTGTCAAGAATTTCACTGTGACCATCATTTTTAAGAGCTTCGTAGAAATAAGTTTCAAGAATGTGTTCCACACACCCGTGAACTAATAGGAGGTTTGAGATTGCATTCTTTTATATATATGATAAATTCTATCATCTTGAAGACTCGTACCATATCCTCTTTGAAACACATGTGTCTCCATAGGGTCTTAAGAAACAGTGGCTTTCAGGGGGTGCACGGGTGGTCCAATGGTTAGAATGCCCGTCTTCCATGCTGGACACCCGGGTTCAATTCCCAGAGCATGCACGCAAAAAATAGAAAAGAAACAGTGGCTACCCAAACACTGGTTTTGAATGTCTAAATTATGGTCTGTAACTAGGAAACTGGGAATGTCTATTCTGCTTCTTCTGGAATATCAAGGACATTTTATGAAAGAAAAGCAGAGATATTAACTCCACCAAAGTTTATTCAATTCTGAATATTCATCCAAAGGCATCTGACAGAGTCGGTCATGCATTGAGTAGGGAAAATTGAGAAATGGGGATTCTGGGTACAGTGATTCAAAATCAATTGCTTCAGCTGGGCTGAAATTTCCTGGGGAAATAATTTTTTTTACAAGCCTGAGCCAAGTTTCAGACAAAGAAACATTGTCATCTTCTGAAACAAAATTAGCAGGGAATCTAGGTTGTTTACTTATAATTCCAAACTTTTTTTATTCACAATTTGCTTTTTTATTCTCAATTTACCACTCATAAATTATTTGAAAAAAATTACTTATGGGGCTTTGTATAGTTAGCATGTAGAGTAATTCCTGTTCTTTTTCTTTCTAATTTAGGAAAGAGAACTGGAGCAATTACTTTTTATTTTTCAAATTTTTAAGTAGTAATTTTTCCCATGCATTTTTATCAAGGATAAAAGAGGAAATTATTTTGAAGGCTAATGATATTTTCATTCTAATATTTGTGGCATTTTTTTATTGGTTGTACTTGAGGAAATAACTAATTATGGGTATTTATATTTTACTGAGTTGATAAAACTGAGGCAAATAGATATTTATTAAATGTTCCAACTGCAAAGATATGGTATGTCTTTTTCAGGATATTTAGGCTTTCAAATCCCTGTAAGTTTGAAGTGGTAATGAAAGTAAAATCTCCCAACTTTGAATCTTAGTTTCCTCCCATAACTCATTTAATATTCAGTGTTTGGTCTTATAAATTCACAATATTAAGTATTATCAGAGTGATTCCTTATGTACTGCTTAGTTTTCATATGAATATGGTGCTTTAAATGGCAAGTCAGATGCCTGGAGTTTCCTTATGTATTGATTCTCCCTATAATTTTTTCCAAAGTATTTAGAGCCCCTGCTGAGGCCATGCACTACAAGGTACAGAGAGAAAATCAGGCAAAAACATTTATTATCATGAAGCTTATTTTCTGAAGTTGGGGCAGGGTGGGAGAAGAAGAAAAACAAGATAAATAAAATATATACTATGTTAGAACATGCTAAGGAGAAAAATAAAACAGGAAAGGGAGATAATGAATGTCAGGGTAGGGGGAGAACTGCAGTTAAAGAGGGTAGCCAGGCAAGGCCACTCTAGGAGGGAGTGGAGGTGCGATAACAGTGGAAGGAGGTGAGGAGTGAGTCTCCAGGAAAGCCAGAGGCGAGGGCCAGGCTGAGAAATGGCAATTTCCCTGTGGCGGTGGGAGTAGGCAGGGCACGCTCAGAAACTGGGGGTCAGTGGGCCTGGGACCACACCGTATGAGTAGGAGTTAAGGTCAGAAAGTGGCAGGGGCCAGCCCACAAGCTTTTACTCAGAGTGAGATGGAAAGTTGTTATGGGATTAAGAGCAGAGAGATGACATGATCTGATCTAAGTTTTAACGTCACCACTGGATGCTATGTCGTGAATAGATTTGGGGAGGCATGAACAGGAGCAATAACAGCTTTTAGGAGTCTATAGAAAGTGATAATATAGTAGTGGAAGTAAGTAGTTGGCAACTGGCCATATTTTGAAAATATCAACTTGAGGCAGAGATCACTAGTTGTGCCCCCCAATCTGTTCTTTTTCTTCCTGGACGTATGGTTGCTCAACATTAGCTTAAGTAAAAGCGTGTGTGTGTGTGTGTGTGTGTGTGTGTTTAAATTAAACTTTCTAAGCGCAGTTAGTATTGTAAAAAAACAAAGGGAGATATTCTTTTCTCTTAAGGGATTCCCATTTTAATAGCAGTCATATAATGGGCATGGTGTCAGATCAAAATTATGACCTTTGTTAGAAATTCTTTGAGAAAAACCCATTCAAATTTTAATGGAAATGACTTTATTACTTAAACTACTTGCTATGAATCATTCTGCTAAAGTCCCTTTGTGATGATAACCATCTCAAAATACCAGAATTTTTCAAAGGTATACAATATCATACCCTATCTCTCCTTCTTTATGTATAAATCAGCTTTCTATGACCACATGGTCTTATTTTTGCCTAAATGAGTATAGAAGCTTGTTTTTTCAAATAGGAAAATTTGTTTGGATAGCTTCAATCTAATCCAAGTGATACTGGAAAAGTTACTACTTTTCCTATCTCTGTCTTTGTTATGATTGACCCTACCCAATTAATAGCAAAGTCAAGGCTGAGGAAACTGTTTCTGACCACATTAGGATCACATACCTCCTCTCTATGTCTATCAAGCACCTTCAGATCTATCCCCTGCAGTCCATCATTGATCCGACTTCTCCCAAACTCCACCGTCACCATCCAGGGCCTATTGCCTCACCTAGGAGACCTTAGTTTTTAGTCTGTCTCTGAGATCTTGTGGCTGCCAGCTCTTTTTTCCCCAATTCTTTCTCATGAATACTTAGGTCGCATGCTTCATCCTTTTAGTAGCACATTTTCTCCTTCTTCCAAGGTGAAAATTGTACAATATGATAAATTTATCAAGCCAGAGGAAGCTAGAAGACAAGCCCCAGGATACTCCTCCACGTAGCATGGGCATTTTAATAGTGATATTCTGTAGACACCCTAATCATGATGACCAAGAGTGAATGTAGGATTTCCTGAGAAGTAATTAATAACAAATACTTTAGAATACAGTTGCTTCTTTTGCACAAAAAAGATGGGAATGTTTCATATTATTTAAGAATATGTTCCATGGATTCAAAAAACATAGTTTTTTTTTTAACATCGCCACTTAGAACTCATTTTACTTAAGTCTCAGTTTTCTCATCTGTTAAACAGGCAAAATAATGGTAGTTTTGTACCATATATAAGATTCATTTGATTCCCTTGAATACGAATGACATAATACCTATTAAGTACTTAGCATAGAGACTTGTGCAAAGTAAATGAATCCCAATGAGCTCAAAGTTAAGCCATATGATTAAAAATGAAAGTAATTTTCACGAATGTCATCTCACTTTGGAATCTCTTACCCCAATTCAATGAATGAAGGTAGATATTTGCTCCATTTAGTTACAAGGAATAGAAACTAAAAATTTCTAAGTGATTTTGTTCAAGACAAACAGCTGTTAAGTGAGGTTTAAGTTAAATGGAGTTCAGATTCTTCCCATTTTACCAAGAACAACTGTAGAGAAATGCTATTCTATGGTGCCCTTCAAAACTCACTGGGCAGGTGGCATCTGATTTCCCCTGCTCTTCAGGTCATTTTATATCATGTATATTTTTTATGCTATGTATCTTCCTTGTGTCATTTCTTCCTTTACACACAGCTTTTAGAGTAAGACCTGAAGTAACTACTAACATAGAATTAGATGATTTTGACATTATTGTAACTTCGTCATTAATCCAGTTCACCAGAGGTGACTGTTAGAAACTGAGATTAGCCCAGCAACAGCCAGTGCATGCTTTGGACTCTTCCGATGCTCCTGTGTCTCGTTGGTGCCTTCCTTGAAAAGTAATTTTTATAGAATGTAATCCCTGTTGCACGTTGTGTACTTTTTTTCTGTCTTGATATGGAGAAATTTTTAATTGTGTTGTGGAGTAAAATTGCTTTGAATCAGATACCTGCATGACTTGGAAATATAGTATGATTAAACTTGAGTCCTTTTAATAAGGCAGAAGGTCTCTTCAGGAAAAAATTTACAGTCTCAGCATAATGATTCTCAATGGAGCAAACACAGTGCCAGGGGTCCTACTCTCTTCTTCTTGTTGTTGTTTTTAATCCAAGAAGATAAATTTATGATTTCGCTCAGGGCTCTAGGTAGAAGTTTCCCTGTCTCATTCCAGTGCAGCTGGTTGATCTCAGTGACACTGTCAGAGGCGGTTTATAACCATCTGTCTAATGACCTTAAGATGTAGAATAGTGCCATTTTCTATGGACTGGCACTAGGGTTTGGCCAGGCATATGCATAAATGAAAAAAACCTCTATACTTATATTTCCCTGGAAACTTTGCTTCCTTACTTTATTTTTACTAACATAATTTTACCCATTAGCAGAAATAGTATATTCCAAGCAAATTTCTCAAAAACACAAAGCTTTGCACTTTAACAAATATTATAATAGAAGAAGATAAACTTGGAATAAAATGATAGATTCAAAAACTAGCATAACACAATGAGAAAACAAGGATTTGAAAGCTAAATCTATAGACTGCTAAGTAGGGGAGAAGAATGCATAACCCATGAAATACAATCATTTATTCTCTTCAGCTCAATTCTTACATCTGCCAACACTTCTCCCTTTCTTGTTCCTATCCTCTCTCCAACCATTGTGTTTCTCACTGCTCCCATCTCCTAGAAGCAGTGTCATGAATGTTGGGATTTGGTATCAGTCTGCCTGACCAATAGCACTTCCAGGACTTTGGTTTAAATAGTCCTAACTTCACAAGTATAACTTATGGTGAATCATTTGAAATATAGAATGCTTTGAGGAAGAAACCTTATTAACAAAGTGTTTAGCAGCTAAGAGTATTTGCTAAATCCTCAACAGACTGCTGGCAAACTAAATTCAAGAGTATATTTAAAAGATTAGACAATGTGACCAAAGGGGATTTACCCCAGGAATATAAGGGTGATTCAACATAAGAAAATCAATGTAAAATACCACATTAACAAAATGAAGGATAAAAAGCACATCATCTCAATTGACACAGAAAAGGCATTTGACAAAACCCAGCACCCTTTCTTGATAAAAACACTCAGAAAACTAGAAATAGAGGGAACTTCCTCAACCCAATAAAGGACATGTATGAAAGTCCCACAGCTAACTTAAACTCCATGGTGAGAGATTAAAAGTTTCCCTCCTAAAATCAGGAAAAAGAAAGGATGCCTACTTTCACAATTGCTAGTCAACATTGTACTGTAAGAGTTAGCCAAAGCAGTTAGTTGAGAAAAATAAATAAAGGCATCCAAACTGAAAAGGAAGAAATAAACTACCCTTGTTCACAGACAATATGATCTTATGTATAGAAAATCCCAAAGAATCTTCAATAAAGCTACTAGAGCTAATAAGTGAATTCAGCAAAATGGCAGGGTATGTAGGAGTTCACTCAAACCAGTGGTGTTTCATATATCAGCAATGAACAATCCAAAAAGGAAATCAAGAAAATCTTATTTTAATAGCATCTGAAAGAATAAAATACCTTAGAATAAATTTAACCAAGGATGTAAAGGACTTCTACAACTGGAAACTACAGCTATTACTGAAAGAAATAAATAAAACCTAAATAGATGGAAAGATAGCCTATGTTCACGGAGTAGGAGACTTAATGTCATTAAGATATCAGTACAACCCAAAGACATTTGTAGATTCAACACAATCATAATCAAAATTCTAAAGCCTTCTTTACAGAAAAGTTAATCATCACATTTATTGGATATGCAAGGGGTCCTGAATAGCTAAAACCATTTTGACAAAGAAGAACAAAGTTGGAAGAATCACAGTTCTCAATTTCAAAACCTAATACAAAGCTACAATGATCAAAACAGTGTAGTACTGGCACAAGGACAGATATATAGACCAATGGAATACAATTGAGAATTTAGAAATAAATCATCATATCTATGCCCAATTGATTTTTTTGTGTGTGGGTGCATAGTCCAGGAATTGAACCCAGTCTTCCGCATGGAAAGCGGGCATTCTAACCACTGAACAACCCCTCCACCTTTATGTCCAGTTCATTTTTGACAAGGGTGCCATCTTCAAAAATTGTTGCTGGGAAAATTGGATGTCCTTATGGAAAATAATGAAGTAGATAATTAGAAGAAAATGGACAAATATCTCCAGGATTTTGTATTAGGTAAGGAATTCTTAAACTTTGCATGAAAAGCATGAGTGATCAATAAAAGAAAATAAATAAATTGGACTTCATAAAGATTAAAAACATTTTTGCATCAAAGAACACTATGAAGAAAATGAAAAGACAACCAACAGAATGGGAGGAAATAGTTTAAAACTATTTTAATATCCATTAAGAGTTTAATATCCACAATATACAATGAACTCCTACAACTCCAAAAGAAAAGACAAATAATCCAATTTAAAACTGGAACAAAGCTTGAATAGACATTTCTCCAAAGAAGATGAACACATGGCACATGAAAAGATGCTCAATATCTTCAGGCATTAAGGAAATGCTAATCAAAACCACATGGAAATACCACCTCACACCCACCAGAATGGCTATTATTTTTAAAGGAAACAGAAAATAACAAGTATTGGAGAGGAGGTGGAGAAATAGCCACTCTCATACATTGCTAGTGGAAATATAAATGGTGTTGCTGTTGTGGAAAACAATATGGCAGTTCCTCATAAAGTTAAACACAGAACCACCATATGACCTGGCAATTCCACCTCCAGAATTGAAAGAAGGGACTCGTACAGGTCTTTGAACATCAGTGTTCACAGCAGTCTTAGTCACTGTATCTTAAAGATGAAAGCTACCTAAATGTCCCTCAACAGATGATATCATGTTGAGTGAAATAAGCTAGACACAAAAAGGATAGATATTGTGTGATTCCACCTATATGAAATAGCGAGAATATGTAAGTTCACAGAAACAGAAAGTAGAGTACCCGGGAAGAGGGGAAACGGAGAGTTAAAGTATAGTGGTGCAGGATTTCTCTTTGGGAATATGGAAATTTTGGTCATGGATGGTGGTGAAGGTAGCACAACACGGGAAATGTGATTAGTGCCACTGAGGAGTATGCTTGGGAGAGGCTGAGATGGGGATTTTACGTTGTGTTTGTTACCACAATTGAAAAAGAGAGACACGAAGAAGATTATGACAATTAAACGCAAACCGTGATCCTAGACAGGAACTAACAACAGAAGGGGAAATGCCAAAAAGAACGTGATTGCCACAACTGAAAAAATTAAAATACAGACTATGTGCTTTATGTCAGTGTTAAATTTCTTGAACTTGATAGCTCAACTTAAAGTGGTAACATAAGTGGATGTCCATGTTCTTAGGAAATATCCATAGAAGTGTTTAAGTGTTAAAGAGTATGATGCATGCAACTCAGTCTCAGAACAGTGTGGTTTAGAAAACAGACAAATAGATATAGGCATGTGATTGACAGAGGGATAGATGATAGGTAGGTAGATAGACAGATAGAAAGATAGATAGATAGATAGATAGATAGATAGATAGATAGATAGATAGATAGATAGATAGGCTGTTATAACAAAAGTAACAAAATGCTTATAATAGATAAATTTGGATATCTGGATGGGGGACATGTTGGAGTTCTATGTATTGTTTTTGTATTATTTTTTGCCAGTTTCCTGTAAGTTGGAGGTTATTTTGTAAATAACTTAAAAAGAGTATTTAAGTTAATGATTTCCAAACTGCTCTGACAATAATCCATTCAACACCACCATAGGCAATGCACAATACTAGGTTAATGTGGGAAAATGTATAAATGCGCATATATGTATAATCATAGTATGCATTTTTTGAATCATATATATGTATATATGTATATGTATATAAATACACACAAATACATTTTTAACTCAAGAAAACATTCCCACTGCCAATTATCCCAAATTATAGTGTAGTCAAGACAAATTTATATAAAAGAATCACTAAGAATGTACTCAAAATGGAAATATAAGTCAAAAATATTTGTATGAAATTATATTATAAAATATCTGAGAGAATGAAGTGCTTAGAATTGGATTGGACAACTTGAAGATGTTTTGAATTTTGCAAATGAAAATAACTTTGCAAGAGCTGCACTTTAATGAACTCAAATAATTAAAATGGACACAGATATATTTGCACAAACTTTTGTAATTTTCTTACTCCTAGATAGTGTGGATTAGTGTTTCCAAGCTGAGCTGTGCTTCAAAATCATCAGGAAAGATTTGTTTTTTGAATACTCATTCTCAGTGTCTAATGCCCAGAAATTCCTATTCAGTGGGTCTAGTAAAATACTCATCTTTATTTTTATAAAGATTTTCCCAGGTGTTTGTCTGTTATGACCTGGCTTGGGAATCGCTGAACTGGGGATACTTTTGAGCGCTCACATCTTTTTCGGTGCTGCTCCTACTTTGTTCTTCTCTTTTAGCATTTCCCAGTGTGCCTGGGGGCAATTATTTATGTATGACTTTTGTCCCTCCTGCTTGTATGTTCCCTAGGGATAGAGCTATATATTTCCAATTACTGTATCCCCTACCTTGCCTTAGCAGTTTTTGGTATTAAAAGAAAACACAGTAGGTATTAAAAGAGAAGTCAAATTGAATTCTTATCACCATTCATTTTGGTACATCTCGGTATTTCCTGTTCACTTATCACTTCACCCAGATCCCTGAATTCAGAAGAAAATTCTGTCCTTGAAAAGAGACACCAAAGCAAGATTCGAGGTAACCAAGTTAACCAAGTTAAGGGTAATATAAGTTCTTTTCCAGACTGGTACTGCAGAATAGTTAACAAAGTCTTACTTGAAGATGCTTTTGTATTGTGGTAGCTGATTAATTTCTTTTTAAATGTACTTATGGCAACAATATTTGAAAATGAGGCTCTTGAAAAGTACAAGATGTATAGTCACTAAGCCCAAAACATGTTCAGATGAATTCATCTTTCTATCAACAACAGAAAGTCTAAAAGATTTTTTTTTGAAATTTGATTTATATAATTTCCCTTAAATAACACCAAAGAATCTGTTGAATATAATGCAAATATCCGTAGACAAGCATTTTGATAAGTTCTTATTGTTTATATAATTTCAATCTAAAAGGAGTAAAGCAATATTATAATTCCAAAAATGATTGAAAAAAAATTTTCATTTCACAGTACAGTAAAGTATAATTCTATGAATTTAGACTTTTTTAAATCCCCTAGTTATGAAATAGGAAAAACTGTACAGAAACAGATTTTACTTTTAACATGTAAACTATATCTCCACTACAGGTTATAAATGTCTTCATAGTAAATAGAACCCAAATCTATTAAAATCCTTGGAAAAATGTAAAATGCAATGGAATATCACCCCCAAATTTGCCTGAGTAATTGCAATTTTGGTAAAATAGAAAAAATAATATAAAAAATTAAGCATGCCAAATAATATAGTTAAGTTTAAATACTGGAAATTGTATTGCAAAACATTACCAGAGCCTTGATTTTACAAAATATAGACTAGAGACAAAATAATTACGAAAATTGATTCAAATAAACATTGCTATATATTTTTTTCAGTTTAAAATATACTACGAAATTTGTTGGGGAGAGGGGAAAAGTAGCAATCGTAAGTATGCTTATCCCAACTCAAGTCTGGCTTAGGAAATGCAGCATTTCTCTGATTTCTAATTGTTCCTGCATTACTTGTGAATGGGACCACATGACTAAAGTTCATTCTATTATGTTGTCAGGCTTCTGATAATGGGAAGGAATGTTTGTTTAGACTGTGTAGCTCTTCACTTTAATTCACTCTGGCTCCAGCGTGACATGTTAAAACTGCTATCAATGGAAAATCCAAATTTCCCAGAAAGACTTAAAACAACAGCAACCCCTGTGAACCGAAATTATCTCCTGGTGAGGCTAATTACCTTAGCACACTTAGGAAAGGGCTGCTAGAGAAATCCGTTGCCTTGGAGTCTCTCCTCTTCTGTAAAGTGCCTTTGGTTGATATGAAGTCGTATATCTGCTGAGACTTTTCCATCTTTTTCAGTACGGGTTTAGGTGTGAGGAGAGACACATAAAACTGAAATGGCACACTGAGCCATAAACAGACACATTGCACAGTGTATGTGATTTTCCCCATGTTTACAACACCTAGGCTTGGAGAATTTATCCCAATAGGCTGTGATTTTTTTAAAGGAAAAAAACATTTAGAAAGCTTAAGACATAAAGGGAAAGTTAGAATTACTAAATATAACAATTTATTAATCTGAAAATTCACATATAAAAATAACTTGGATATCATAATAAACAAGTTGAGTATTCTCTTCTACTCCTGTTTCGAGCATCCTCAACCCTTTAAAAATTTACTTCTGTAGGCACACTATTTTATGTATAAAATAATAGCAATTTTGATTTATCATTTATAAATTCAAAACAATAAATGAATATGAGGCCTAGAATTATTCCCATGCGTCAATTTTAATAAGGCAATTCTTGGTAACATTGCAAAATATATTATTTACTCATAGTTAGGGTGACATTGAAGGGTTGCTGAAATCAGCATTATGTGGGCTTCTAAACCAATTATGACCAGAATCTAGACAGCAGCAATTTTTCACTCTTTTTTTACTGCTCTACTTACTGCCAATGAATTGTTGCAAAGTGGGCCAACAGGACTTGCCCAAAATGTCCATTTATAACTCAAACGTGGTACTTAATGCCACAACATGGGGGTTTTATTTGTCTGTTTATTTGTTAAGGTTTGACTTGTCAGTTTTACTGTTTACTCTGCAATTATTTAGTCCTCCTAGCATTTTTATACATTCAATCTACCATACTTTTTCATTCACACAGTGCATTGTGACATTATTTGGCTCTCACTTAGTGTAAATGGAATTGTAAACACATGCACAAACATGGCAACTGAACTTGAGTAGCCACAATAAAGCATAATATGTTTATCTACATGACCTAGTATATGGATATATCAATTTTTAGATTATCATTGAAACAGAAATGCAAAATTAAATTTTCTTTCAGGAAATTTGATGATTCTAGTTTGAGGAACTAAGATATAATATCTGAAAAAATCTAACATAAGGACCCAATGAATGACGGCTATTAAAAGTCTGGCTTATAATATTTCACTGGAAATTCTCATGACTTGAACTTTTCATTAATTATATTCTATTCTAATGGCATAGGTTGACTACTAATCTGCTTTTGCCCTAAAAGTTACATGATCAAAGTAAAAAGTAATTAGAGAAAATAAGTGTCTGCTATGGTAAGAGGAAGGAAAATTGTGACAGTGTTTTTCAGGCATTTCTAATTTCCAGGCATTTCTAATTTCCAGGCATTTCTAACACTAAATTAAAAACTTTTGAATGGATTAATGAAAATGATATGTCTGAAGCAGTCACTTGGGGTAGAAATGTGAAATATTAACAATCAAATACTCCAGGCACACATATATAAAAGTAGAGCCAGCTTATGAAGCAAAGTTCCTACATTGTTCACCATATATACCTCTTCCACATTGCATTCTTTTCTTGACTATGAAAAACCAGACCCACAGAAATTATATTGTAAAGCCTATTTTATGTCTCAGTGTAATTAGAGTCATCTTAGACTCATTCACCTGTCTTACAATCTACATCCAATCAATCTCAGGCGTTGGGGAAGCTGTTCTCTTCTTCCATAAGGGATGTCTTTTAGAATAATACTTGCAAAACTTCTCCCCCGGTATCCTCATGAAAGGAGGAGTGGTTTATCTCAGTGGTACAAATGGTCAGACTTGATAGCTTTTGGTCTATGTATCTTGACTGGATGGTGTGAATGTGTTCAAGAGTCCTGTAGAGGTTTCTTTCTGTCCTTGGATGGAGAATCCACTGGTATAAGGAAAACTCTTTGCATCAAAATCACACCGAAACTTAGCTGTCTAAAACAATACGATGTATAATGTTGCACAGTTTCTATGTGGTCAGAAGTCCAAGAATGGCTTAGCTAGTTGGTTCTGGCTCTGGTTCTGTTTCAGGGGGTCTCAGGAAACAGTGTCAGCCAGGGCTGCCAATCATCTATAGGTTTGACTAGGGCTGGAGAAATTTCCTGGAGAGTTTGATTGCATGCCTGTTGAATTCTGGTTTCAGAGGAGACCTGGGTTCATTGCCAGGTGGACCTCCCTTAGGGCTGTTCAAGTGCCCTTGCTGTATGGCTGACTTCCCTAGGGGGGATCAATCTAAAAGGGAGAACAGAGGAAGCCTCACTGTCTATTATGACTTAACCAAGTCAGAAGTTACACCGTTATTTCCACGGTGTTTTATTGATTACACAGTTCTGCTGTACTCAAAGTGGGAAGGGAGTAAACAAGTGTGGATTATAAAAGGTGAGAATCCTTGGGTGCCACGTGGTGGCTGACTACCATACTCCCTAAGCTTGGTAAATTCCTTCTTGAGCGCAGCCTCCTGAACTCTAGACGTAGCGAAAAGGTACTAAGAAACACGGTTGTGATCACAAATCAAGACACACTCTCCAATTCCTCCATATCACTATGTCAGTAATATAGCTAATATTTCAGTTCTAAATCCTGTATCTGTTTCTTAAAGAGTGCCTCCCAGACCAGGCATAGATATGAATTAACTTCCACACTTATGCCATATCACCTCTAAGATTTATCTTGATTTTACTTCTGTCCATTCAATTTGTATTCCCAGTGCCACTCTCCTGCATCAGGCCCTCCTTCTCTCTTGGGGTAAATAGGGTCTTAATTGATCTCCAGCTTTGATCTCATTGGCCACTCTGTACACTAGCACTGTCCAGTAGAACTTGGCACAATGATGGAAATATTCTCTAACTGACCAGTCCATGTGTGAATACTGCAACTCAGAAAACTGAGGTGCTTTTTTTTTAATTTTAACTTTATTTAACTTTAAAGTTATTGAAATTTAAGTTTAAATTTCAATAGCCTCATGTGGTTTGATACCACCATACCAGAGAACACAATTTGTTCAAACATGGATCTGATTTTACCATGTCTTTATTTAAATAGTTCCATGGCTTTTCCTTGCGTACAGGGTAAAGTCCAAACTTATTAGCGTGTCATTTAGTATATTTATCAATCTGCCTCCACAGGTGATGATCATCTTTTACTGTAGCCATATCCGAAGGTGCACAATTCCTTGAATCCATCGTGTATTTCCAAATCTCCATTTCTTTGCTTATGCTGCTCCCACAGCCTGGAACGCCTTTTCTCTACCTTTCTTCCCAAAATACTGATTCCTTTTTAAAAATCACTTTAGATGTCACCTTCTCTTCTCAACTTTCCCTATTACTCCAAATCCCCAAGTCCATTAAGTACTTACTTTTCTATGCTCTTGTGCCATAATTATATTTTTATATTACGTTTTTAATGTTACTCTTCTCATAGTCTGACTTAGGTTTAAGCTCTGCCAAGTGTACCTGTGAGCACCTTATGGACAGACTCAGGCTTATTCATATTTTTGTTTTCCTCAGTGCCTACCACCTAGTAGGTTCTGACTAAATATTGAATCTATTATAGATTCAGGCCAAAATTTATGTATCACTTCGGTCATCATAATATAAAACTCTTCTAGGCAGCAGAATCACTTTGCACATGTAATATCGCCAACTGCTTGCTCCTGGGCATTTCCATTTCTTCCTGCTACTGCAGCCAGGCAGCACTTCTGGGTGGCTTCCTTTCCCCAAGACTGAGCTCCTCAGTCCTGGTTGGGGGTGGGGGAGCTTATGATTGGGCTTAACTTTGAGAACAAAACAGCATCTAGGTTTTTGTAAGACTCCACATTTCAAAGACATCATTGCCTTCCTTCCTGTGTCCTAGCAAGCATTTCCCCTAGCTGTTGTGGCCTAAGTAAGGTGGCTGCTTAAGCATTTTAGGCCCAATATATGCTGGCTTTCCTTCTCTTCTTATTTGACATAGCATTCAGACATGTAAACAGAATGCAAGTGCTTTTGGCAAATTTTGTACAAGATCGATTATTTTGTACAAATTTTGTACAATACCGATCAAGGAATGATCAATGACATTTCTAAAGTTTAGATATTTTAATTTCTGAAGATCTAAAATATTGAAAAAAATGATGCATAAATATTTTAAATGTATGCATTTATCAATATATTGCTTCAAGCAACTATAGCCTACAACACATGCAAAGAACCCAGAACTGTCCCAACTTCTGTGTTACCAGCCAGTCCCGAACGCCCCCCAGATCATTGTGGAGGGCCGTCATCATGATGGTGCACTTGGAAAAATGGGTTAATACCTGAAAATCTCATTATAACACTTTTCTTCTTGGATGCTTGTTGTATTTAATGGATAAATATGTTAAAGATAAGGCATATGAAAGTACAGCTCAGTCTGAAACCATTTCAAATGATGTATTACTTCCATTGTGAGACCTTTTTTCTTACATGCTCTGATTTTAGAGATTGTCTTTTGTAGTGCTTGTCTTTCTCCTCTCACATTTTATCACAGGCAATGGGATGAAGCAACTGGAAGTCTCTTGGATGGATGTACTAATTCATTAGGTGCGTTTTCTATTTTCAAATTACCCCAGGTAACTTGTTACCAGAACTTTTACCACTCCATGCATCCCTAAGGTCCCCTGCCTCTGGCTTCCAGTGGCATTTTTCTTACTTTTCACTGTCCTCCGGCCTCCATGAGGACCTGTGCGCCTCACTGACAGCTGCTGCTCGTCTACCTGCCACATGTCCCAATTCGTGCTCTTTTGGGTCTTTGCTGGAATAGCAACTCAAGTCCCAAACTGCATTTCCTAAGCAGTCTAAATGGCTACATTTAGAGGCTATGGGAAGTTAAAGAATAGATTACTACAAAATAATTTTAAAAGGAAATATGATTTGTTTAAAAGTGATTAGTACCCTTCTTATTAACTCTGAAATTTCTTCTTCATTTCCTTCTTTTCCCATGGCTTAAAAGAGATAAATGTATGCATGATACTTCTCCACTTCTTGCTTTAATACTGAAAAACATGCATTTACCTTTGGCTTTCATGTTTTGAAGCATTCCTTGGAATCAAAATCCTTAATTTTTACTTACTTTTTAATCTGCTTTCTCCTAATGAGTCTTTTTGAGCAGCATGAAAGAAAAAGTGTTCCTTTTCCTTCCTATCATTTTTCTGCATGAATATCTCTCTCATTTTTCTATGAAACAGAAACAAAATAAACAAGTAAAACAATACATACCTGATTAATGCTACGAAATGTTTATAAATTGCCTATGGCATTGTTCATTGTAATCATAACTGATTTCTCTTAAGAGTGTCACCTATTTTCTTATTTTCTATGTTGAGAGAACTTAATTCATCATTATTTTTCTCAAGCATATGATAAGACATAAAATAAACTATTTCCACTTGGTGTAACTGATGATACACAAGAAGTTGCTAGGAAAACTTAAACACAAACTTGGTAATTGAGTCACGTTTCTAACAGAGCAAAAATTTATGAACAAGATTTTTTTAAGAGAATTTCCAATTGTTTTACTTAAGTAAGCTGAGCAAATTCAAAATTTAAGTAATCTGTTACTACATATCAAAGAAGGAGAAAATAGCTCTTACATACATCAGTAGGGAATACACAAATTCTGTGTCAAAGATTTTCAGTGAGGAAATAAAGAAGATAAGCATGAGTTTCAATGTCGTGAATTTTGAATATATTTTTATTTCATGTCCCTAGAATCCTCTGAAATGAAAATTTTTCTGCAAGCTCTTCATGACGCAGTCAAAAAATTTCCTGTTATTTCTATTTCACCTTGGTCTTCCACTCAGCAAGGATTAATATTTCTGTAATAACAATAACTGAAAACTTTAAATATCACCAGAAACTTGATCTTCTTGATTGGTTGTATTATGACTTCAAATACTATTCTTTATCCCTATCCTGGTTAATTATTACTGCATAAGAAAATGCACTGAAACTTGGGGACTTAAAACAGCTTTGCTTTGCTTGCAGTTTTATGGGTCAGGAATTTGGAAAGGGCTCAGCTAGCCAGCTCATCTGTGCTCCTCATAGATTGATCTGGGACAGCTCTATATAACTGAGACTCCACCTCCAAACTGGTTCAGTTCCATGGCTGGCAAGTTGGTGCTGTTGGCTGGGAATTCAGCTGGGAATTTTTGTCTACTGCCGTGGTTCCTCTTCAGCTGGGCTTCTCCCATTTTGGCCAGATTCCCTGAGCAAGGATTCTTTCAGTGTTCCAAGAAGACTGGGCAGGAGCTGTAAATCCTTTAGACCAATAATCTCAGAAATTGCAGAATCAGAATATCACTGTGTTCTAGTTTTTAAGCAAGTCTTTAAGCCTAGCCCATAATCAAGGGGAGGGGAGTTAAATTCTACTTTTCAGTGAGAGGAGCAAATAAGTTGCCTACATCTTTAATCTATTACAATTGCAGAAAATAAAAGACAATTTGTAGGTGAGGATTTGAAAAAAAGTCTTATTTAATTGGAGGGTTAATATTCCTTGAGCACTTCTCTTATGTTCATCCCTTTCTCACCACTTCTACTGTTAACCACCTATGCCCAGGTAGTAACTCATGTTTCCATTATTTCAATTTTCTTGCCTCTCTTGTTTTTCATGCAGATTCATCTCAAATACTACTGTTAGATTAATATTTCTAAAACATTGCATTCCTCTGGTATTTTAGTGTCTCCAACGCTTAGAAATCAATTTTATTAACCAGGTCTAGGATACATGTATTATCACATTATAAGATAATTAAAGGTTCTCCAAATCTGATCAAAATCGTGTTGCATTCTCATGCTTATTTTTCACCATTTCCCTAGACTTCTTCTCTTATTCAAGCCCAATAGCTGTATTGGTCATGTTCTCCAGAGAAACAGAACTGACAGTATATGTGTGTGTGTGTGTGTATGTGTGTGTGTGTGTGCGTGTTTAGGAAACATATCATGAGATTTATGATAGGAATTGGCTCATATGACTGTGAAGATGTTTTGTCATGTTCTCCAGAGAAACAGAACTGATAGTATGTATGTGTGTGCATATGTTTAGTAAAAATATTATGAGATTTATGATAGGAATTGGCTCATATGACTGTGGGGATAGACAAGTCCAAATTCCATAGGGCAGGCTGCAAGCTGGGACTCCAATGAAGATTTTCAATGAATTCCCCAGGAGAAGACTGCTGGCTGAAGAGGAGATTGGAATTCTTCCTTCTGATTGCTGAAATCACCACTTCTCCTTTAAAGACCTTCAACTGATTGGATAGAACTTCTCTCATTGTTGAAGGCAATCTCCTTAGTTGATTGTAGAGGGGAACAGTCATGGATGCAGTCAAATTACTGATGATTTCAATCATCAAAATATCCTCACAGTAATAATCAGGCCAGTGCATGCTTGGCCAAACAACTGGACACCATAACCTAGCTAAGTTGAGACACGAACTTAACCATCACAGTCCATTTGTTATTAAGTTAGCACCCATAAACATCTCCTTAAACCATACTTATAAAGCAATACAGTAATATTTTCACATAGCTATACTCAGCTGTCCTGCATGCAACTGGAAATGCACTGTTTCCTCAGAAGAGGTTGAAAGTCCTTGGATAACATTTACTTGTAAACTTGATATCCTATATCTGAAATTCTAGGGCATAAAATTAATACAATGTATGTTATAGGAACAGGGGATAAGATAGGGAAGAAAACAATAGCACTTGATTTATGTATATTTCTAAATATATTCATAAGAAAAACAAGGAAGAAATATTTATAGTCATTATTGCCTTCATTTCTGTAACTGGATATGTGGTCGTAGCTTGAATTTATGACCACTTTCTTCGACAACTCATTCCATGTTCCCTTTTACCCTCAGCAAGCATCTCAGCTGGCCATGGTTCTTTTCCAGGTGGGGTGACCCAAACCTTCATTCCCAAAGTTTCTGGGGCCAGTGGTAGTCCTGCCTGGGTTACCATCACAGGGCATGGTAACAATAAAAGATGCCTTGAGGGGTTTCCTATGTTCCAAGCAAACTGTTCTTCTCCTCCATTGTGTGGTAGTTTTCTCATTTCCCCTTGATAGGATCAATCACTCTTGGTAGTATAGTAATTCCCTTCTTTGCCTGTTGATTCAGAGGCAGGAGGAGCCCAAAGTGGCCAGGTGGCAGTCTTAACTTCTAATTCAAGAGAACCATTGTTGTATCTCCTAGTGAAAGCACCACTTCTTTTGTAACTGAGATCTGTAGACCAGCAGAGCTTAAGGTTTCAGGGACAGGAAGCAAAGTTTTTTCTAGTGCATCCTTAGGGATCATAGTGAATATCACCACTCTCATTTCTACTCCATGATTCCTGAACCTGTGAACCCTGGCTTCGGGGAGATATACCATCATAAAGTGGATGCTGATTTAGAGCATTTACAGACTCCTGGAAAACACTACCCCAGCCCTGGCAGATGTTGTCACCCAGTTGCTCCTGTAGTTGCATCTTCAAAAGGCATTCCACCTTCCTGTCAGTCCAGCTGCTTCAGAATGATGGGAAACATGGGAAAATCAGTGAATTCCATGAGCATGTGCCACACATTAATTCCCTAACCAAGCTCTTTTCTGGTCTTGGAATCTTTGCTCATTCTAATAACTGAAATGTTCTTACTCCTTCTGGGTTAAATCCTTTCCTGTCCATGATGACTTTCCTAACCAGTGGACCCTACATAATATTTTTCTTTTCTAAACTTTCAACATGTCTTACTCTCAACTGTATTCAACTTTTTATTGTTATAAACAGACATTGTTCATGGGAGCATAACTTGTCTTCTTTAACAAATTGTAAGGTTCTTGGTAATAGAAAACCATTTCCTATACTTTTTCTCCATTCCACATTTACAGCAGTTCTAAATGCATGACAGAGACTTAACAAGTATTTGTTGAATTGACTTAAATTTTTATTTTTTCTTTGCTACCTCTTTTATACCAAGCTGTAATGCCTATATTTATTTTAGTGTGCAAATGGTATCCACAGGAAATATTTTACAATGCTTCTAATTTATAAATTAAAACCCCGAATATAACTGTTAAACTTAGTTTATATTTTTGTTGGAAATAAATAATATTGATACAATAGTGAAATTTAGGCTTAGATTCTAACTGAAAAGAATAATCCAGTATGGTTACTTTTTTTTACGACCATGCAGACATGTCTTATGAACAGTGTTTGCAGTTTCTCTCCTACTTTAAATTTACATAAAACTAATAAGGACTCATATTACCCTTTGTTATTAAGTCAACAAAATTGACTTTTACAGTCTACCTTTACACAGAACGCTGGTAGTCCTATTAATTTGGTAATGTTATAGAAATAGCTCTGCATCAGTGATGAAAATAATAGGATAAGTAGAAAGTGAAAAAAAGAAAGTGAAGACAATTTCAAAAAAACAGCATCTAAGTAAAAAAACAGTTAGATTAGAATCTTTTGGATTCAAAATGCCTAAAATAATATTTGAAAACCTTTCCTTGCAATTCAACAAGTGCTTTCACACTTACTTCGCCTTCCACAGTTATATTCTTCTTTAATTTTATAAATTGTTTATAAACACATAAGGTATTATTAATGTGTACATCTTATACAACAATGTATCTTATACAACAAACCTTGAAACCTTTACATAAATATTGTTGTCAAATTATTTTCATGTCCAAATACATTAGAAGATATTGTTTTTCTCCAAGAATTAGAAAAATGCCTTGTTAACAAAACTTCAAAGTAAGAATGTGATTTTGCATTTGGCACATCATAAAGAGCTGTGCTGGTTGCCAGCTTTCCCACTGATTACGTTCATGCTAATTTAGTAGTCTGTTAGCTAACTGAACCACAGCTTGAGTCTTCATCCCTCTGAAAAGCAGAAATTTTAGTGGAGAAATAATGGCATGCCACAATTTTTAAAATTTTTACTGAGCCATTATCTCCATTTTTAAGGTTGTAAATACAGGGGTTTTAATTGAGATGGGATTTTATTTTTACTGAAATGGCTAATTTGACTTTGTAGTCAAGGTGAAAACTGGAAGAGTGAAAATCAGAAATAGGAAATGACCATTTGTGGCATTTACTTCTATGAAAACACTTGCATTGTCTGAGAGAATATATTATACAAAGTTTGTGGAAGTATATGCAGAAAAGCTACTAAATCTCTTTGGTAAGCTCCGAATACTCCCAAATAAAATACTCACTCATTAAATACTCTTCCCTGATTGTATGGTTTTGGTAAGTAATATTATCAGCTGCTAATTCTCACACACACAGATCAACAAATACATTTTATTTTAATCATGCTTTGTTCTAGAGTTTTAGGTAATTTTATTACCTTTGAAATAGAATGTTACTTCTAGTATGTTCTCCCAAAACTATGAAAGGGATAGTACTGTTGTCAACAATCAGTCACTCAGTGTGTATTTCTCTGATTAACAATGCTTTAGCCTCTGTCATATGTAATCTTTCACTATTGAGAGGTTGAGTTATTATTTAGAGATGTTACTATTTAAATTTCAAAAAAACAAAAGAGGAAACTACATTTTCCACAATGTGGATGTTTTTAAAGAAAATTCTTTCCTACAGATTAACTTTAAAAGACTATCAACTCCCTCAACTTTCTGCATAACCAACAGCAAAGAAAGAGATGAAGTCTCTAAGAGGAAGGGAGAGGAAAATGATTCAAGATATAGCATCACATTTCTGGAGAAAGAATATTGTTAATCATCAGAAGTTGTGGATATTGATAAGGCTGTAAAGAAACCAACACAGAATCCTAACGCATCCCTCAGGGGCATTCTACTAACAAGTAGGAGTCATATCCAATGTGAGCTCAACACGACAGTTAGAAAACTTCTGTCTAAAAAGTATACGAACTACATGACACAAAGCAGGTATGACTTTTCTCCATTTATTGTATTTTTCCCCCTAGAGAATTAAAAATTGAGCTAGTATAGAGTTGAAGGAAGTAAATAAGAAAGCCAGAAACAGAAAAAGTGGAACATTGGGAGGTTTCAAGCATCTACTTTTTTATGATTTTCCCCCCAGCATTGTCTCAGATGTGAATTGCGGGAGATCTGAATCATAGATATTCAAGAAGTCAAGGGCAGATTGATTATTTAACAGGCAATTATGGTGAGATTACCTAACCTTGAAAATGAGGAATGACTATTCCCTTCAGCTCCTGATGAGTAGAGAAACAGTATGCATTATTCTTATGTGCTGGTTTGAAGCTACTATGTACCCCAGAAAAGACATGTCCTTTAATCCTCATTCAATATTGCCAGGTGGGAGCTTTTTAATTGTTTCCATGGAGATATGACCCAATTGTGGGTGGTAACTTTTGATTAGATGTTTCGGATGGAGATGTGTCTCCACCCATTCAAGATGGGGTTGCTTACTGAAGCCCTTTAAGAGGGAACTATTTTGGAAAAAAGCTTTAGAGCCCCCACAACTGACAGAGCCAACAGAACAGACAGAGCCCCAGGAAAACCACTGAGGAATCCTGGAGAGAAAGCTAGCAGACGTCGCCATGTGCCTTTCCAGCTTAGAGAGAAACCCTATACATCATTGGTCTTTTTGAACCAAGGTATCTTTCCCTGGATGCCTTACTTGGAGATTTTCATAGCCTTGCCTTAATTTGGACATTTTTACAGCGTTAGAACTGTAAACTTGCAACTTAATAAATTCCTCTTTTTAAAAGCCATTCCATTTCAGGTATATTGCATTCCAGCAGCTTGCAAACTAACACATTCTTACAAGGATAATGCAAATTGTCATGGCTCTTATCTCCCACAAAGACCAAGGGTACATGCTCCTCCTCTCACTGAATTCCACTGAAATAAAAATAGCCCACAGATAAACCTAGCCAAAATCCAAAAGACAATTATGAAAAAACAAAGTTTACAAACATGTCTGTTTTCTTCACTGATAGCCCAAATTCTAGAATCTGCCTGGCACATAGTAGGCTCTCATTAAATGTTGTATGAGGAAAAGGGAGAAACATCCTTGCACATTATCATATGCTAGCATCAAAATTATTTTGGGAAAACATGCAAAATTTTTTAATCCTCTTTAAAACCAGACGTGAGTCAGAATTAGTATCTTCCAATAGGATGACTGATTGGAAAGTTCCATAAGCTGATTCTTAAGGGCATTGCAGTGCAGAGCCTTATCCCATGGCAGTGGGTAAATTTATATTAATCTTCATGATTTAAGACAGTCTGAAAGTCATGACACTTTAAAGATGTTCAAGTCATATGTGTAATTTATTTTTTAATGGTTGAAAATGGGTGCGCTGCAATGGAGGTCTAAAATAATTAGACTTCTGAAAGCAAAGGAGATGCCTCTGTTTACCACCTATTTAAAGGGAACTTATAAAGAAATACCTTGAGATTTGCCTGCGAAAATGTTTAAAGCCCTAGGCTGTGAATTGATGGGGTGTGGTGGTACAGAAGAAAAGGCATATGTGGACAAATTATGAGGCTTTCCCAGCCCAAGTACCACTTATTAAGACTTTATGATCTGCACAACAAGGGGCCATGTAGAGTCCGTATGACCTTCACTACACGCTTGGTTATTGGCATTTTGACACCTATTTTTGCACAGCGGGAGGCATTCCTGACACTATCATTATAATATATTCATTAACCTCAGGGCAGAAATCCAACATAATCAAATGTCCTATTGCCACCTAATCCAAGTCAACAGGGGACTGGATAGATAGGGAAACATAATGTAAACAATAAAATGAAGAAACGCTAAAGCATTTATTTTAGTTTTGTTTTGTTTTGTTTTTACAAAACATCTGTTACAGTTTCCAGATTATTAATTATTTTAATAATTATTAATTACTTTAAAATGTGGATGCTATGATTTAGGGGAACCACAGTTTTCATCAGAATAACTTCCTGATCTCTTCTTTTGATAGGAAACTATTCATGGTCTCTAATGTCACAGAGAAAAGTTTTCAAGAATTAAACATCCTTTTGCATTTTTTCTCTCTTTCTACATTACCTCTTACTATCATTTCAAAACTTAGTGTTCTGCAATTTGGTCACATCATACTTCTCTCTAAAACCTGTATCTCCTGTTGTATTTGTCGTGGTTCTCTAGGGAAACGGAACTGACAGGATATTACACACACACACACACACACACTCGATAATGTAAATATTATGAGCTTTTTATAAGAATTGTCTCACACAACTGTGGGGATGGGCAAGTCCAAATTCCATAGGACAGCCTGCAAATTGGAACTCCAATGAAGGTTTTTGATGGGTTTCCCCAGGAGATGCTGGCTAAAGTGGATGTGGGAATTCTTCCTTCTGATGAAATCACCACTTCTCCTTTTAAGATCTTCAGCTAATTGGATGGGACATCTCTCATTATTGAAGACAGTCTCCTCAGTTGATTGTAGATGGAAACAGTCATAGATGCAATCAAATTACTGATGATTTCAATCCATAAAATATCCTCATAGTAGCAATCAGGCCAGTGCTTCCTTGAGCAGGCAATTGGACACCATAACCTGGGCAAGTTGACAGATGGACTTAACCATCTCACTTGTCTTCATATTTTTCAGGTAATTAATTTTTGTAATAGTTACCTGAACATGTTTAGGAGAGCTGAGGTTTTTCCTAACTTGCCTAACATAACTAACCTCCTGAAAACCAGGCCCAGGACCAGCCTCCCTCACCCCTTCACCCTCATCCCTGCCCTGCTAATAATCAGATGCTAATTGTGTCTTTAGGCAGTAAAGCTGTACCTACTTAAAAAAGCAAAGTGATGGGAAGTACCAATAGTATTGGATTTTTTTTCTTCTAAAGCACTTTTGTATCATGTTGTTCAAAATAATGCCTCCTTTCTTCTAATCAGATGATATGAAAAAAATAGAATTTGACATTTTGGCAAAGCTTATCACCCGAAATTTTTCAGGAACTTAATTTAGATGTAAAGGCTTACATCATTTTCTCACCATAGCTCCTCACTACTTGAATCACATTTAAAGAGCAACTTTCATAATGCAAATACTTTGATGACAGGTAGACTAAGGTTTCTTTGATATGCAGAGAAGATAAAAGAAAAAAAGATACGGTATGGCCCCAGTGTAAGTATAATTAGGAATGTATTTCCCTGTTTTTGATCTTTTTTTGTTAGATAAAAATTTCTATTAGTGAAGACGTATCTTGCTTAGGGCCTATTTAGAGGTAGTATTCACTATGTTAATTATATATTTTCATAAGATGGTTCAGTGTTTCTGAATCATATTACTGAACAATTCTACCTCCTTCCAAATGAGATATAAGATGCTGCAGCTGTGGCAGCAGCCAGCCCCCTCTATGAGCAAGCAGCAAAAGGGCAAGGAGATGGATGAGGCCAAGAAAATGTAAAAGCACTAGGCATCTTCCGCATTCTCCATCCAGCTCCCTGCTGGGTGTTTCACTCCTGACTCCTGCAGATCCAACAGTGGGCCCTAGCTGGCAGCTCTTCCACCTTCCCAGCCCTTCCCCAGGGCCTGTGGGGACCTTTGAATGCCATCCTGGTCTTTTCCCAGGTGAAACCTAGAGCAACCCAAGAAAGCTGAACATCGAGCCTTCCCTCTGCCCGGCCACAGGGAGCCAGCAAACATATTTTCATGTGACCTTGTCTCAGAGTGTTCTTGGGCAATCTAAATGGGAAATCTTTTTCTAGAATTTTACATGAGAAACAGGGAAAAGCACCTTTTATGTGGGGTCTCTCATTCCTGTGCCAATTCTTATTAAAGACCCTTGAGGGACCAATTAGGGATGTCATGATTACATTGTTTCTTTCTGAACACTTAAGTTGTGTGTGGCTAAACTGGAATAAAATTGTAGTATGAGTAAATCTACTACAACATATAAACCACCCTTAGGTCTGTGTCCAGATGCATCACGGGACTTTCTCTCCATAAGGCCATTCCCATTTCCAGAAAAATCCAGGGTCTCACACATTCTCTTTGGAGGTGATTAAGTTCTTCATGCCACTGCCCATGATACATCTTCCCATTCAACTACCTGTCAGCCATGATGGGAAGCTAATATTACCAGTAAACCAGCCTAGACACCCTTGTAGAGTGACACTGTCTGGATGTCAAGTCCAAGTACAAGGACAGTGATTAGGAATGCCAGACCCGTCCTTCTCGGCCAGCCCTGACACTATGTAGGAGCCCCAGGCTTTCTTCTGCCCAAAGAAGCTTGTTTTAAAGTCCCCGAATGCCCTATGGTTGAGTTTTCCCTAATAGTAGCACAACTTGGTCTTTAAGATGAGCTTATTCTTTTACTTTCCTAACATCTCTCATCCAAGGTATTTGTCCCATGTGTTCCCAGAGCCAAGTTAGAGGACATCTGAGTATAACGCATTCTCTGCCTTCAATACAATCAGCAGCTGGACAAAACTCAGACATCTACTTATTTCTTGCTTCCATATGCCTTTCCTGTCTAGCTGAGGTACTCCTGGAAAGTTTCTTCCATCATTTTTTTTCTGTCTTAATTCTGGTATCCCCGGGTCTGATCATTACTTTTAAAAGTCCTCTCTGAGGTTGCTGCCGCTGGGCTCGCCAGGTCTTTGTGCAAACAAGCACCGTGGCCCACCTACACAGTCTGCACCCCTCTGTGCCCTGCCTATGCTGGGCATCTGGGATGCCCTCCATAACCTCAGGGAGCTCACAGGCCCGGATGGGAGGCAAACACAGAGCAGCATGACTTCCAAAGCAATCTGCATCCTCGCCAGGTCTATTAGAAACACAAGTTCATTCTTGATTCAGGGAATATAAGATATCTTCATTCAAATCTCCCAATATTTTTTTCCTTTGCAGCAACTGAACTAATTACCATGTGTCACACTGGTTCTGCTTAAAACTGCTAAAAATTTAACCTACTTTACAATGTCGGAATTAAAGCTAAAGTCAGTGGGTCTTTATGGATATCTGAAAAGTCTCTTTCTAATTTTCAGCCTAATTCAGAAACATCATGACTCTAACAAAGGATAAAATACACGTGGTATCTATTGCCTCTCAGATTATCAACTAATGGTAACATACCTGACATAAAATTAATTTTACTTAAGGAATCAGAGATGACTTGAACTGAGGTCTAATAGGTGAAAAATGATTGCTTTATCAGCTAAGGTACTCAGCTCCAATCTTTCCTGCTTCTTAAGTACAATTCCATCTAAGTAATGTATGACTGATTTTGTGTAATTTAGCATGCCTACCCATCCTGCCATAATTAAAAAACTCTCAGAGGCTTAAAAGCTGTTAATGGCCATCCAAATTCTCACTAAATGAAATATACCCACTAAAGTGCATTTTTTATTATCACTCAATTTATAAAAGACCAAATGTGACATAGTTATCACATGTAAGGGTTTAAAAGATAAAATATGGTGGAGATAATTTCCAATGATTAACACACTCGAGCTTTCTTCTGTTTTTTTTTAAGATAATTAATTCTTTGTTAAATTTGATCATGTTTTAAATAGGGAGCTGAGATATTCGTATATATCTTCAACCTTTAAAAATGGGTAAATGATGCATGTGACATGAGATTTGATCATTGACTGTAGGAGACAATTATTGTAGTCTGAAATATTTTACAACTGAATCGGGGACTTTTTCATTTATGAGTACTGGGGTCCCAGTTAGAAGTGAGAAACTAACTTAACCAGCCTGGCGTGACCCAGGTTCTGCCATTCAGACAAGCCCACGTGAGACTTAGATTCAGAAGAGAGTAAGATGGGATGACAGATACGGGGGCATCTTGTCAATGGGTCAGCTTTGGGGCAAATATTATGCTTCATTAAATTTTTTGCTTCTGTGGACCTGTCAGGTGACTTCAAGGAAATATATGCTAACTTTTTGGCTCAACTTCACTTACTTGGAAATTAGAATCATAGCACTTATTTTGCATTTTTGAAAGTTGTAAAAAATTGCTAAGGTGGTGTTTTTTTGGCATTTCAGCTATGGTGGTTTTTGCAAATGCAGTTTTGTAAGCACTGGAAAGAATACGGGTTTTTAAAAAATACCTAGGTGCTAATTTGAAGTAACCTCTAAAGAAAGTGGAAAATAAATAAAATTGTGGTTTAGAATTTTTTGTTTTACTTCTAACCTTATGATGTCAAGTTTGAGCTCATTTCCTATCTGCTTATTGCCTTGCATTTCCTGCAAGTTAAAGCATTGTTAGACTTTGTATTTATTCTGCTTTGAACTGACAACTTCCCAGAAGAAAATACATGTAGAGTTTATATGTTTAAAGTCAAATAATGTTGTTATTATAAAATGGAGAACACTTCATGTCAAGTTCCATTTTAATGCACACAGTAACTATGATAAATATCAGGTACCATTAAGCTTTTAAAGGCACGCGTTCTGTAATATAGAAGGTTTTCTATCCTCTGCTTCCTCACTGGGTGAATAATGCTATCCATTGCATGAATTACAGCACAGGGACTGCTGCCTGGAGTGCCCACCTTACCTGAGAAATTTTATTCTATGATTGCTTGTGTTTGTGTGGCCACCAGTTAAATAATCTTCGAACCAAGAGTCAGTTGTGTTTTTTCTAAGTCTATTTATGACACTAGTTCTTATGTGTATGTAATTTAATTGGGTATTATATTAACCAATAAAATAGTGTAAAAAGGAGGATTTTTTTCCTAGAAAAACTAAAACGAATAATCTGGAAAGATTTAATAAAGTAAGTCACTGAAATGATTACTGTTGCTCCCCATTGTAGGTGTTGTAACTTTAAGAGATGGAGGTTTAAAATCTAGATGGATTTTCCTATAATATCATTTTGTAATTTCTCTTTAATTTTTTAATTCACTTTTAAAAGAACCTGCGGGTGTGATTTACACAAGAAAGATTGATTTGGAATGCCATAAGAGGAAAAGGCAAGCACCTACTCACCTACTCAGGCATAGGCATGTTGCGTCTCCATAAGTGGAAGTGAAAAGGTATAAACTCAGAAGAAATGACTTCAGTAGCAGGTATCTTCTCAGTATTTCAGTATATTCTCAGAAAAGACAAGATACGGAAACAATTTCCCATTCAGAAATCAAAGCTGCATGGTTTACATATCAAACTACCATTTTGACCCAAAATAATACAGGTCAAAGTGCCTTTTAACGAATAAGAAGTTTCACAAGCTGATGGAAGAACTTCCTTCAAACCTGCTGAAAATCAAGGTTAGAGTAGGCTGTGATGAAGAGTGATTCAGAAGTAATAACCAGGATTGTTAATTTGGGAGTTAGTAGTTCTTTAAACCTTGATTAGTAACACTACTTAATATGCATGCTTCACTCTTCTTTTAACACCTTGTTCTGGTTTGCTAGCTGCTGGAATGCAACACACCAGAGACGGATTGGCTTTTAATAAAAGGGGATTTATTTTGTTGGTTCTTCAGAGGAAAGGCAGCTAACTTTCCACTGAGGTTCTTTCTTATGTGGAAGGCACAGGATGGTCTCTGCTGGTCTTCTCTCCAGGCCCCTGGGTTCCAACAGCTTTCCCTGGGGTG
>PVIY010005670.1:0-92833 GCA_004026745.1 Myrmecophaga tridactyla | reverse complement strand
AACAAAACTTCAGGGTTAAAATCAATACTTAACATTTCATTTTTCATGCCAAAACACTTGAAATCAGACCGAACCCTCATTTTCAGATGCCAAAATACATCTCTGCCTTTTACATGTCTTTCAATGTGACATCCTTTGATTTTTGAATGGTTGTAGGCTTTTCTAAAGCTAAACTGATTGCCTACGCAAACTTAATGTTGTTAATGATTTCAAGAAAAAAAGTTCCTTTAGCCCCAATGGCTGTCACTAAACCATCACGGTCTTCTCTCATCTTAACCATTCACACATAAGATTACTAGTTCTAAGTTTTTGTTCAAATGTTGTCTTGGGTAATGAAGATGGCTGGACCACAAGTCTATTAACAAAACTACTTCCCACAGTTCTGGCTGGAACATACAAGCCAGGCCCTGATTGTCACCAATGGAAACCTTTGCTAGGAGGTGGTTCCTGAGGAGGTTTTCCCATTCACAGGTCTTCTAGGAGGCTGGGACCAGTGCAAACATTAGGTAGAAACCAAACTTTGAGGATGTGGGGATGGGAGATGAAGCAGTATCCAAAATACAGCTCAAGAAACGAAGCCCAATCAAAAGAATGCCCCCTGCCTCTCTCTGTTCTTCTAAGATTTACAAACAAACAGAAACTCAACCTATAAATTAGTGAAAATCTAATAAGACATAGATAATTATTTAATGACTCCAAGGTGACTTTTAAAAAATGACGTATTTTGAAATAATTTTCGGCTTACCAAAGAATTGCCATGATAGTAGAGGGAGTTCCAATATATCCTTTCCCCGGCTTCCCCTAGCGAGCACTTTATAATCTTAGCACAATGATCAAAACTAAGCAATTAAGATTGGTGCAATACTCTAAACTACTTTATTTGCATTTCATCAGTTTTTCCACTCATGACTCTATTTCCAGGATCCAATCTAGGACCAGACACTGCATTTAGTTCTCATGTCATCTTAGTTTCCTCCAAACCCTCAGTCTTTACCTGTCTTTTAAGTCCCTGATACTTTTGAAGAGTGCTGGCCAGGTGTTTTGTAGAATGTCTCTCTATTTAGGTCTGCTGCATATTTTCTCATGATTAGATCAAGGTTAGAGAGACTTTGGGGAAGAATAACAGAGTTGATATGGCCGTTTTAGGATATCTATAGGGGGATCTAGGGGGTCAATATGTCCTATTACTTACTGTTGATCTCAACCTTGACCTTTTGGTTAACATGAGGTCTGCCAGGATTCCCCACTGTAAAATTACTACTATCCCTTTTTAATTAATAAATATTGGGCGGGGGGAGGTAATAAATACCCTGTACCCTCCAGTTTTAACATTCACTGGTGTATCCTGCCTGCAGCAATGATTGCTGTGGTGTTTTAATGCTGATTTTCCATTTCCCTTGTACTTGCTATGTTTATTAATTGAAATGCTTTTGTGAGAAAAAGTTCTTCTTTCCCCCACTTTCATTTTTTTACTCAGTCATTTATTTATATCAGTATGTATTCATGGCTATTTATTTTATTTGTTGGGTTATAATCCAATACTATAGCTATTTATTTTATGGCTCAAATTATTCCAGCTTTGACCATTAGGAGTTCTTTGAAATCGGCTCTTCAGCCTTTTTGATATGCCCCAACCTGTCTTTTGGGCTCATCCTTAACTTTCTGGCAGCACAAGAGGTTCCAAGTGCATCTTATATTTTCCCTGCCCCAGCCTTAGAATCAATCACTTCTCCAAGGAGCTCTTAGTTCCTTTTAATGGAAAAAGGTATTTGGATTTTTCCAAATCCACGATCTGGCTTGCTACTGGGGCTTCGCTGCATCTAGAACCCTCAGCAGACAGAGGTTAAGAAAACATATGCATGCATACTAATCCATGCATATATTAATATCTGTATCTATCTGACAACTGTTGTTTTAATGCTACAGAGTCCACTGATCTGCAGATTTCAGGAAAATGAGTTACCCTGGGACTTTCAAGATTTACTGAAATTAGTAGTCCTAACATTACATACAACTCTAAAATGTCTTATCAACATTCCCCTTACCCCCCTCCTACCCTGCAAACACTCAGAACTGCCTGAGAATTCTAAGATCGGGCCTCAAAGGAATAAATCATAAATAGTGGACTTTCCAGAACCCTGCCTGACCCCGAAATCACACCACAATCTAGTCTTCTGCCAATAAGTTAAATCCCATGAAGGAATTTGTCCCAATATAGGGCACTAGCTAAACTCAGTGCTTCTCCCACCCCAAATGGGGTATATCTGGCATCTATGAAGTTACTTTCTCCTTTGTCATCAGAGACCACAGCTTCATGGCCTACAGGGAACCAGGAAAGACACCTTAATTTTTATCTCAATTTAAGTATATATATCATAGACACTTAAAATAATGTACTTATAATTGTTATCTGGATGGAAACACGAGAGAAATGTAGAAGACATACAAATTTATTTTAAAGATTGCGTTGTTTCCCATGTCTAGGTCATTTTCCTATCTTTGTTTTGTCTTAGAGCAATATGTTGCTGATTACTCCTTTGGTTGGATACAAATAATACAGTAGAAAATATTCTGATAGTCTAAATAAAAGCTCTCTAAGACATTTTACAATAAAACACTATGATGAACATACAAGTTCTTTTAAAAAGATGCTTTTAAACACAAATCCAGTATGATAAATCTGGAGTTTACCTACTGTTAAAAGGGGATCCTGGTTTGAGAAAATGCCCTTCTTGATGTATATCTGTGGTTTAGAGTTGACTTCTTTCAAATCTGAACAATTAAAAAGAAACAAGATATTAATATACACACATATTCAAAATTCTTAGACAACCTATGCTACCAAAACACATACGCATGGACAGAAATGTGTTTCTTTGTTGAATTTCTTTCTGAGTGTTTGCTTTCCCCAAGCTTAGAAAGATTTGCATTCTCTAGAAGTAACCAACAGACAACCAACTGATTTGTCATAAATGTGCAGGGTTGGACAATCTTCTTAAAATTATTTCATAAAACAGACGTACTAGATTCACTCCCCCTACTTTCCTAGTTCTGTCATTGATCACGAGTCAAGGTCCTCTATCTCACCATCTTTGATGACAAGTGAATAATTATTATTATTACATGATCGTGTAGACTTAAGAAAAACTAGACCTTGAAGGGATTAACAACCTCAAAAGAAACGAGTTTGATAAAAGTTATACAGAGATGAGATTTACTGAAATGTAACCTCATTCTAGAGGCACATGGCTGTTCAGCTAAGGGGAAAGTGTTCTTAGGGAGGGAGAAGCAGTACATTCCACGTGGTACAAATTTTTAAAAGACCAGAGGAGCTGACTAAATAAATAAATGTGCCTAGACCCTTAGAATTCACATCTTTGGCTTTTATGAAGGACATAGGGATCCCAGAATAGCTGTATATTCCATAAAGACAAAATAGTATCTACTGCCAAAGCCTTATCATCTGGGGCTTAATAATTCCAACATCCAGGCAAAAAAACACTCTGTACAGTCTAACCTACCAAAACTCCTAAACTGTTTTCTTTTTAATTCTGCACCTTTCAATTTGGCTTTCTTAAAAACAGATCTATTGCCTGAAGCATGGTATAAAGGTAGTGGATGATGAAAATATTTTCCCTTTTACTATGTCTAATATGAAGGAATATGAGCTGTAGTCAATGCAGTTTTTTGTTTGTTTCTCTAGTACTGTTTAATACTTCTGTTTGGAAATTGAAAACCACTGAATGTAGACTCAATAATATTGATATTAACATATTAATAAAATCAATGATACTCTTGTACTCCAAGTGGGACAAATTCTTCCATAGAAACAGCTAATATGACAATGTTTTCTGCCTATGTTTGTGTTTCCTGATTGTGATTGCTGAAATGCGTCATAGAAATTTACATATAATTATAATTTATTAATCAAAAATGAAAGGAGCATCTACTCTGAAACTGTTCATTATATTATACATGCATATCACATAAGAAACAACTTTATTCATTGATTTACCACTTCGACTTTTTAAAATTTAAGGCAACTACAAAAGGGTTTAACTATGCAAAAATGAAAGAGAATATTAATAAAGAGAATCTTGCACAAAATCTCTATCTGAAAATTCAACAACATTGATTCCAGGTTAAATATTTGGTTGTATGCACTTTCTTCGATAGACTTCGCGAAACTTCGATCTGTTCCTAGCTTGCAGAACTAAGAGTTGAACCAAAAGACAACTGGGCCAAGCTCCTATTACTTTCAGAGACAGACTGACTTCTATAACCTTCCCCACAATCCTCTCCTGCTACTAAGCATCAGTACTCTCCTTTTTGCATCCATTCAGAATGACATCATTTCGTGGAAGGAACACTCTCCAGTCATAAAATACAGTAGGAGAGAGTCAAGACCCGGTCCTGTCTCAGGGGCAGTGTATATCAAGGATAACAGTTCCCTCGCGTTGCCATCAGATCAAGAAAATACTGATTGCTTTATATTCATCAGATTATAAATCCCTCACCTTCCCCAGCAGGCCAGAGGACTAGGTTATCCCACAGCAAAGAGTCTCCCTCACCCTCATTAGGGCCTGCCCTGGGCAGGGGCTGCTCAAACCTACTCACCCAACTATTGTATACCTGAGATAGAATTTTCACAAGAGTCTAAGCAGAGAGCAATGCAGGCCAAAGGCACCTGACTCAGACTGATTTGTCTGGAATGGTATAAAACGATCAAAGTTGACTCAAGAACTAGAAATAACTAAAAAACTTATTAAAGGATTGCTTCCCTGAGGGCTCTCTGAGTCTAGATAATTTCATAGGTGAATTTTCTCAGACTTTCAAAAGATGAGTTTCTTGCTACAATAAACTATTCACGAGTAGTGAACAAAATACAGTGGGTAAATTAAGGTTTCAAAAATAATGCAGTATTGCTATCGAAGCTTGACAAAGAACAAAAGAAAAAAAAATATCAGTTCCCTGTATCGATACTGATTTAAAATTATAATTAAATGCTAATTCACACAGTCAACAGCATACTACACTTGATCTTAGCCAAAAGGCGGAGAAGCGATCAATAGTATACTAAAAGGATAAACTACCATAATAAAATTGGATTTTTCTGAGAAGGGCAAAGATTTAATGATAGGAAATCTATTAAAATAATGTATTACAGCACTGCTTCAAATTTTAAAAGGATCCAGATGATTATCTCAAAAAATGCCAGAAGAATACTCAGTAAGATTCAACATCCATTCTTGACAATATTTCTTTTAAAAAACTCAGAAACAATGGGCATAGCCCAAATACCCTTCAAGTTTGGGAGAAGGATCAAAGAGAAGGAAGCGTTAGTTATAATAGAGAAGATGGGAGTTAACAAACGAGTATGATTGCTGAGTCATTATATTGATATTTCTTTTAGTCTCCAGTGTCTTGGAGCAGCTAGAAGGAAAAATCTAAAATTGTGGAACTATAACCGATATCAGACTCTGAAGTCTGTTCTATAACTAATCGTTACCATATACTTCAAAATGTACTGCTTTCTTGCATATATGTCATATTTCACAATAAAAATCAATAGATAAATGATTTTGTGTGTGTGCTTGAGATAATTAAGGAACAGTCCCCTAAAAAGATGGATAGATGAAATTTTGGCACTTGTAAGGCTTTAAATGGTGGAGTAGACTAAAGGGTAAGCTAAATGAAAAGAAACATTCTCGAAACATAAATAGGATGGCTACATTTATAAAGCAATTATAAACTAAGTTATCCTAATAGAGTAACATTGAAAAGTCAAGTCCTGATAGCTATTTAGGATTAGGAAGGAGGGGGAGAGTGGACATTTGAAACATTAAAGCAACAATTATTTGTGGAGCATGTGCTGTTTGTTAGTGGTGGTATGGAAACTGGGGATTCAGAAGGAATAAAACAGACAAATATTCCAGCTCTTCTATAACTACATATAGGAAGATGGAAGAATTAGAAGCTGAAGGATGATACAGTTGTCATGGGGAGGGGGGGATAGAAATTAAGGTTGTTAAAGGCAATTAGGAGTTACTGCAACAAGCTATTATGCTTTACTATGTGCTATTAGCCAAGATCTATTGGTGTTTTCTCCCAATTAGAGCATTAGCGATTTGATAATTTTTAAAAAATCAATCAAAACCCATTTATTTATAAGTGACAACCAATTTTACTTTCTCCCAGAAAGAGCAATATCATTTTATCCACATTAAATTCAGAATAAAAACATCCCTGCATGTTCATCTAATTAGCAGATAAAAATACATTTCATTTCCAAATTATTGTCAGAAACCCAGCCAAAGAGAAAGAAGTTAGGAATTAGGAAACAGAGCGAGGGAAAAGAAGAGAGAAAGCACTATCAGAGAGAGAGAGAGAGACAGGAACAGAAAAAGAAAGAAGAAAGAGCATACAGGAAACACCAGGAGTGAAAAAAGGGGGGAAAGAGGGAATAAGAACTAGAGGTAGAGCAAGAATTAAGGGAAGGAGGGGGGAAGGCGGAAGCAAGAAAGGAAGGAAAGGAGTTAGGAAGGAAGATACAAGGAAAGGGTCAGAAATCCTGACTAGTCAGAGGGAATTAATACCTCACACTAAAGCTCAGTGATTCACTTTGGTTATCAACATTAGATAGAGTCACCATTGATATCTTAAATATTGTGTAGAAATTAAGGGGATATCAAAATTACTCAGCCAAAAGCTTTTACACTGTTCATTACATATAAATGCCCTTAAGTAAACTATCTCTACTATTCTCTAAATTCTCATTTTCCCTGCTTCTGCACCCATGCTCATTCATTTCCATTTGAAATGCTTTGTCCTCCATCACCTTACATTCATTCAACAACATCAGCAAATACTTAGGAGCATCTACTAAGTTACAGCAGGCATTTTTTGAGGCAAATGTCAAAATCCTATACATGTTTTTAATGAGAAGCATATGCCATTTTAATAATGCACAATGAAACGGGGCTATTTTAACAAAATATTCTACTAGGCTTGAAGTGGAATGAGCAGAAGCCAACTAATAAAATAATTGCTTTAAAAATGACCCAGACAATGAGGTCTGATAAGAGCATTCTGAATAAATCCAGCAGCTAATCTTTTTCTTCTGCAACTAACCTTTCTTTTCACCTGATACCACAAACACTAAACTAATCCTCCTAAAACTCATGCCCCAGATTTGAGTTCAAAACATTTTAGAATTTTCCCCAAAATACAGTGAGGATAACAGCCTTGTAGGATTTTAAGTTCTTCAGATCCTCAAAGTGCAATTAATTTGGGATAACTCTAGCTGCTAAATCTTGACAATAACATGCTGATTTTTTTTGAATAACTAAGACAAGTAGTTTTGAATTATAAGTTACTTGAACTTTCACTCACATCCAATTGGCATCCCCAAGACATCCCCCAAAATGGGTAGTCATGCCCAGTCTTGTCCAACCATGGCATTACATCACAGGAGCAAGAACAAATGATTTACAGATCAGCAGCTTGATTGCGATTTACGTAACTCATTTCTGCAGAAATTTGCATGCCTTGTGAAAAATATCACGTGAAAGAGGAACTTATTTCAAATGTTAGAACTGGAAATAAATGGTGACTCAGAAGGCATGGGACAAGAGTACTTTCTTAAAAAAGAACTGTGGAACCAACTTACAGCGATGTTTCAAGGCCAGTGGGCATTCGAATTTAGGTAAATGTAATTATGAATACCAATGAAAATGGCCAGAAATTTAGGCTATCTTGGTCTTCTAATAATTCTTCTATGAAAGAAATATCTTCCACTGAATTGGAATTACAGAATAGGGAATTATAGCACCTTAGAGTTGGAAGGGAACTTTTAAGGCACCTAGGTCATCTCCCCTACTAAAGCAAGAATTCATGACAGATGGCTATTGAGATGCTGAGTGAATATGTCTAAGGACAAAGTATTCCACCCACTTTCTTGCAAGGTTGCCTTTCCGATTGCTGGACAGCTGTAGTCATTTGAATGAATCCCTTCCTCACACTGAGCTGAACTATCACTTCCTTTCAGTCGAGTCTTCCTTTGACAGAGAAGGGGGACTCTCTCTTAGATCAGGGAAGGGGGCAGTCTGCCTTGTTTACTGCTCCAGTCTCAGTGCCTAATTCAATGGGAGGTACATAGAAGGGTTCCATAAAAAGGGGGTAGAAGAGGCGTTGCAAGGGTAGCTCAGTGGCAGAATTCTGGCCTGCCATGCGGGAACCCTGGGTTCAACTCCCTGACCGTGCTTCCCAAACAAAAAAGGAGCAGAAGACAGAGAGACTGCCCCATGAGCCTAGGTCACCAACTCCACTCTGTAGGTTCTCTAACTCTGGAGCAAAGAAAGTTTCTTTTCTTTTCAATATCTAGTGGATACTTTCACAAAAACGCAAAATCAGGCACTTGGATGTCGTGGCACCATAAAACTTGGTACATGCTCATTCTCAAATGTGTAGTTCCCCTGTGCCGCACCAGTAATTCACAGTCTGTGGGCCAGCATCAGTCCACAGACCACATTTTGAGTCTCTCTCACACCTGCCTTTCCTCCTCACACAAGCTCTCCTCGTGTGATGCCCAGATTTTGCAACAGCCTCCTAACTGCTTTCCCTGCACACGACTGCCAAATTAAACGCCTGATTAAATCACCCCATTCTTCTCTCTAAGACCTGGAATTTCCTCCACTGTTTATAAGATAAAACCCACAGTGCTTGGCCCAAATTCCAGACCTTTTAATCCAATCCGACCTAAAATTGACATATTCAACCACACTTCTCTCTGCACCGACAGGTCGGTCAACCACTCAATGCTTAGTTAAGCTCTGCAGTGTTTCCCCAACTCCATGCTTTTCTGCTATTCCAGGCTTTTCCCCCTTACACTGGAAATTCTTTTCCCCTCCTCTTTAGCCTCCCCAATCCCTGAACTTTCTTTCTCAAGCTTTCTTTACTGTATAATATAACATATATTACAAAGCAAAGAAAGAAAAAAGCAATGATTTTCAAAGCACTCTTCAATAAGTAGTTACAGGACAGATCCCAGATTTTGTCAGGAGCTAGCATTCTGCCATCTCAAATTTTTCTTTCTAGCTGCTCCAGAATATAAGAGGCTAAAAGGGATAAATATTTTTTCATCATCACAACTGACTGTTTTTCTTTTTCGTGAAAAATAACATATATACAAAAAAGCAACAAATTTCGAAGCACAGCACAACAATTAGTTGTAGAACAGACTTCAGAGTTTGGTATGGGTTATAATACCATGATTTTCAGTTTTTACTTCTAGCTGCTCTAAGATACTGGACACTAAAAAATATATATATATCAATTTAATGCCAATCCCTGAACTTCTGAAGTCTAGTTCAGTTCCCACCATCTCCAAAAGGCTTCTAACCATATACTGCACTCCACTAGGATCTCGCCCGTCTCTGAGCTTTTATAGTACTTATTTTCTGCCTTACTTATTTTTGTCCTTGGTCACATACTGTTGAGTCATTGGTTACCTCGACTTTATACTTTCTTGATTCAGGGAGATCATAAAGGCCCAGGTATAAGAACTTCAGTGCCCCCCATAGTGCTAGAACCTACTTGAACACGTGTGCAATTCATTTCCTTGGCAAATACTCACTGAGAGCCTACTTCATTCATTCATATCAGGCCATGCGCAAATGAATAATGCATCGAGGAAGAAAACCCAAGTATGGATAATCAGTGAGGGAAAGCTTCAAGCCTGCCCCAGTGCTTACTCTTTTTTATTTTATTCTTTCCTTTTTCTTGTACACTGTACAATGGGGTCACATTTCATTATTTTTCCATGTGAGTATCCCATGATGGCAGCACCATTTTGTTTAATTTTTGTTTGTTCGTTTGTTTTTGGGGAAGTGCATGGGTTGGGAATCGAACCTGGGTCTCCTGCATGGCAGGTGAGAATTCTACCACTGAACTACCCTCGCACCCACCAGTTCTGACCCTTCTTTCTGTCATATGCTGCTTTCCCACCACACTACTTCTTCCTGCTGTTTTGTGTGCCTACTAGGGCAATTCTTTGCCCGAAGGGGAGGTGAACAGCTGTGGGAAGTAGGAGGATAATGGCAGAAGGCCCAAGAGTGGAGAGGGCACAAGTTTTCTGTATTGATCTGCTAACAGACTCCCACCTTCGTTCTACATCCCCAGATGAAAGCCTACCAAGAAGAGTGGGTGTGTAGAGATGTCATAAGGCCATATTAAAAAAAAAAAGTTCATCCATTGGCATTGCTTTCCTATGTAAATGAGTCTCTTTGTCTGGTATTTTGATTTAAAGTTGCTCATGATTGCATAGCCATCTTGCAACAGGAGATTAACAAACAACGAAGATGATAATCCTTGTGATTGTACAGGACGTAGCTAAATAATTCAATTATTTTATATATTATAAGCCAATTCATAGGCCAAATATTGACAATGTTTTATCTAACATTTAGCAAAATGTAAGTGTGAAAGGGACCCGGTTTTACTTAATGCATCAGGAATAAGTCTATATAACATTTTGTGTTGTACTTCATTATAAATGTTTCTCCCATGGTAGTACTTAACAAAATTGGTTCCAGTTGCCATTGGAAGCCTCCAAACAAGAATGTAAAACAGTGCACTGGCCCTTAGGCCCTTAGAAACCTGTTCTTCTGACCAGAACAACTAAAAGTTCCAACAGAGAATGCTGAAGTCTATAATTAACATTTTTGGCCCTTTCATATTCCATTTTCCCGGCTTTAAAATAAAGAAATGGAAATCTCTTTTGGCATTAGTTTCATATCATTATGTATCATTAAAGATGTTACATAAAATAGCTAAATTAACATTTTAAAGAGCAATTTAGGGAATTCCCTAAGAATGTAGAGAACAGCAGCACTGGGAATCCCAAACCAGTGATATCAAAAAAACACAAGTTTGTCCTCAAAATCAAATCAAGTTTAAAAGCCCCCTGTGCTACAGGCAGTGAATTGGGGAAGGTAAGTGGGGCATATTTCTAAGAAGAATAAGAACTATAGTACACAGTGCCTGTACTCGAAGAATTAAGAATTTTGCTTTGTACTCAAAACGTGTATGTAGAAATTATAAAACATGACCATAAACACTCAGATGCTAAATGTGCAATATAGAATAGTGAATACATTCATTTACATTTCAGAGGATATCTGCCTTTCAATGATGTTTTACTTAGGCTAAGATGAAAATTAGCCTGCATTTTTTCAATTCAAAAGCTGGTGGGGAGACTGTAAGAGAATCAATTTGTGTTGTTTTAAAAAAAAAAAGTTGGCGGTGGGGGTAAATATTTCACACATGTACTATATGACAGAGGAAATCAAGGTGACATTAAAAAAAATTTAGGGGGCATAATAAAAAGAAAAATGATCTGCATTTGTGTTGTGCTATGTCAGGATCAAAGATCATTCCAGCAGGCATGGACAAACAGCATGAATCGTATGTCTGGCTGAAAGGTACGGCCATGCCGATATGCTACATTCAATCATTTATTTTAATTTTCTTTTAACTTTAGTGAGCTGTGATTATTTGCAAGTCCAGAGCTAGAGGTGGGTTCATCTAAGCAGCATGCCTCAAGACTTCAAAGCACCGTTTCCACCATTTCTAAGACTGCTTTCAGGGGGGCAGGTTTTATTTCCTTTAGATGCAGCGCTGAAAAGTGACATCACTCAAAAAATGGCTGTGGAGCTGGAACGAACTGTGATGAAATTTATAAAATCTGAAGGTTTTGGTTACAATTGCATTGAGCTGCACGCCAAATAATACATGCCATCTGTGTATGGGAAACAATAATTCCATTTAAATTCATGTAAGTTCCATCAAAATGTATTTTCCCTACCATTTTCCTCCAAAATTTCATGTTGTTCAAATTTATTTCCAAGAGGTCACTAAGATATTTCCTGTCATTTTAACACCGGGGCTGAAATGATAGACAATTTGAATGTGAATACAGAAATTGGAAACAGCAATGAAAACAATTCGAGCAAGGGATGGTATTTAAAACAGTATCTGGATCTCCTTTTACTCAAAAATGACATTCTACATGTTTTAGAAGCATTAACAAGCTTTCAAAATTTTTACTGTGGTAACATCCATATAACAAAATTTGCTATTTTAATCATTATAAAGTGTACAATTCAGAGACATTAAGCGTATTTACAATACTGTGCTACCAACCCCTGCATACTAATAGACTTTCAAAGAGAAACATTGTTTACCCAGGAAAAACTAAATTTTAATTGGGATGTTACCAATGAATTTTGTTTTACATCTTGCTAGATGTAAATCACTGTTTGCAAACAAAGTTGGGCAATCAATTCACTTGGAGAGTAAATCATTTACATATATCCACAGTGAGAACATTTGTCAAATAAACAATCCTTCCTCAAAGTGAATATTCACAGCTTGCCATTTGGATTTTCAAGAATAGATAATGTCTTCTTAGCAAAGGGTGCATCCCTACTTGCTTTGTTGATAACTTCATTACCAGAATAGAAATAATGTAACATAATAAATACATTATGCATAAAAAATATATATGTAGTATATATATATAATAGAGCCTAAAAGTAAGATAATCACAAAAAGATCTACAAATCAGACAGTCCTGTTTCCCCTACCTCACACCCAGAAATGCTGCCGACTTACAAGTCGATGCCACTACACCCTGTCAATCACCGACTCTCCCACTGAAAACTGTTCTTGTTACATCTAGATAACGATAATGGTAAGCTCCAGGAGGGATGGACTTTATCTGTCTAGTTCATTTCTTTATCCCTATTATCTAAAACTATGCTTGCCACAAAGTAGGAGCTCAATAGTTTATTGTCAAATAAATAAATCATCATGAAAAAGATCCTTTGTTCTAGCATTTGTTCTTTAAGGGACCATTCCATTGAATGCGCTTTAATGGGAGAAAGCTCAGAAACAAATTTCAAGATGCAAAAACTGAATTTTGTTAGCTGAAGTTTGCTATGGCCTCTATTAAAGATTAAAACACTCAAAAACTGGAGCGGCAGAAAGGAGAGGGAAATGTTTAGTCCCACTGCTAGAACTTTAAAACTTTGTTTTTATTTAAGATAAGAATTATTCTAAGACTTTCGGCTGATACACAAGTCTCTCTAAAGAAGTTCCAAAGAAAGTACCATGAAAAATGTAACCTATAATATGGGGCAAAGGCAAAATCACTTAATTTTTCCCTTTGGGATTTCTAGAACAATGCAATAGAAAAGAAGAAAAATTAACTCAAAGGCTATTTCTGTGTGTGTGTAGATATATAGATATTTTACAATGTTCCCACAGGATTTTTGGAAACTGTTAATTACCTGCTATTTTAAACCTCTTGTTATTTTAAAAACTATTAGCAAAAGTTATATCCAGGTCTCATAATGACCATTTGTAATAGATGTTTACTTTTATACGCTCCTGCATCAGCTGTTATTTATGCTTACAAGTTCAGTATTTTGTTAGTAGTCAGAAAACCAAACAGTAACTCTATCATGAAACTAAGAATTTTTGGAAAAAAATAATAGAATACAAATTTTTACAGGAAAAAATTGAAAGAAGGTGGCTTTAAAAGTAAATAACTCTCAAAACTGTTTTATAAAAGCTGTTTGCCAGCATATGTCAAAGATAAAGTAGGATCACAGGCCCAAAGAAATCCACAAAATCAAACCTTGCATGTTGGAGAACACTCAGGGGACTGTTATAAGAGAGACTGCAGGGTTTTTGTTTTGTTTTTTTTTTAACGTATTTCTCCTAAACAGAGACAAGTCATCCAAACAGCAGTGTACAAAATAGAACTAAGTATAAATAAAATTTAGATACAATGAAAAAGAATTCATAATAGAGTACCTTACAATGTTTTTCAATGACATTAAGAAAAATAAACTAGCTAGAGGATTACTCTTTGCCCTTATTCATGATGGTCATAGACAGACCAAAATGAAAAGACACTATGTATCCAGGCTTTTAATTATCAAAGTAATATATTACCAGCTAATCTCTTCTCTCTTTGAAAAAGAGAGAAAAATATAAAAAATTCATAATTTCACTCCTTTAATATAACTATTATCATTTCTCTATAGTCCCTTCTAGATTTTTTCATATACATATTTTTACATAGTTGCAATCAACAATGCACACACATTTTTTTGTTCTACCTTTGTTACTTAATATTTTTCAGAGCTGCTAGTAGTTTTCCAAATTGTCATTGATGAAGGCTGTATAATATTCCATTAGTGACCACACTGCCATTTATGTCACTAAGCCCTTATTCTTAGATATTTAACTTACTTCCAAATGTAGGTTCTTTATATATATATATATTGTATGCTGTATGGCAGGGTAACATTTCATTCTTTTTCCAAATGAGTATCCTGTTATTGCAGCACCATTTTATTGAATTTTTTTTGCCTGTTTTGGTTTTTTTGTTTGTTTTGGGGGGAAGTGCATGGGCCAATATAGGTTCTTTGAACAATGTTTTAATGAAAGTTGTGTCTATGGCTTTTCCTACATCCTCCTCCTACTCCCACTTTGGAAAAAGTCCCAGAAGTGGGGTTACAGCAAGAGAGTGTGCAATATATTGCCCAACTGCCTTCCAGTGGCTTGAACTAATTCACAGTGGTGTCGCAAATACAGAAGAATGCAGTCTTCTTCAAAGCCTAAATCGCAGAATCTCAGAATTTAAAAGGACTATCACCAACCATCACCAGAAAGGGTATATGCCCCATTATCATTAAACTGGAATTGAGGTTTACAAAACCATATTTTCTAAGGTGTTTTTTTTTTTTTTTAACCTGAACCAGTTCTCTTGGGTTGGATCATCCTCTGTGATTTCACAAAGTTCAGTCTGTGACATTGTAGTCTTTGAACTTGGAGACAGGGTTCCCTAGCCACTTAAGGTAAGAGGAATCAGTGACATTTAAATCAAGAAGTGAGCCAGCTTACTTCTCTAGGCAATAACACTGAGCTTCTCTAAGTAATAAAATGCCGAGCCAATGGGGACAACTTTATAGGATGATCCCAGGAGATCCTCTGAATGGGGGAAAATATGGCAAAGGTCTTAAATACAAGCAAGGGTCAGGTCTACTACAAATAATGCAAACTAAGTGCATTGACAAAAGGGCTCCAAGCTATCAGATGGGATGGAGGAATCAACTTGGTCCAGAGGTTCTCCAACAGCATCTATCGGTACCACCCAGAGAACCTGTAAAACTGCAGAGAGCTGGGCCCCATTTCCAGACTTTCTGATTTAGTGGGTCTGGGATGGGACCTGAGAATTTGCATTCCTGACAAGTTCCCTGATGCTGCTGATCGGAGCATCCCACTTTGGGAACCACTGCATTAGACTAATTTTTATTCATTTATTAGATATTTATTGAGTACCTACTAAGCACTGTGATATATGCTGGATATACAAACATGAATAAAACCCCATCAGTGCCAGCCTTCAAGAAACTATCATCTAAATTTTGGTAGACAGTGTACTGCTCTCATGCTAAAAGCCAACAGACTTGAACTTTGCTGAAAACAAAGTTTAAAACTATATTACATTGCCTTTAAATACAACCAGGACATTCTAATCAGTTCCAAATGCTTTAGGAAAAGACATACTAATTTTGCATTGTCAACTACTTGGGTATTTTCTCCACTCTTCTGTATTCTATTGACCTATGCAAAGAATTTATTTAATAGAATCTACTTCATTTATGTACATACCATTCATACATATTTTTTTCTCTTCTGCATACTCTCTCCACTCTATAAAACAAGAGAGGCTTTGATAATGTGCTTTTCCACGTACAATAAAAAATTTGCTTACGCAGGTAATTGTCAGCTGATGGAAAAGAACAACAATTAGCAAGGACAGACTTTGGGATCCTCTCCTTCAGATTCATAGACGTCAGCCGGATTGTGTAAAAAAGTGAATGACAAGCAAGAAGTCTGCTTAGTCACCAGGCACAGGGGTGGTCCATCCCTGGTAAACACTACCTATTAGCTGATTCACAGAATTAATAAACTTGCTTCTGGGGTGGCTACTAAGCTTCTGCACCCAACAGAGATGAATTGGCTTGTCACAATTATTTTCAGGAAAAAAAAATTTAAAGCAAGGATGAAATCTCATAATCTGTGGCTCTGAATTGAGCATTCTGTATACCCCTTTGGCATATTTTTTCCTGATGTGACTATATGGTCCTTCTGATTTCAATTAGGAAGCTACGCGAAACGCCTGGAAGGGTCAAAGCACAGAGAGGCTTAGACGATCTAACATCACAGAGAAAACCGAAGACATGAGGAAGAGTCACCATTCAGATATTTGATCACATTAGCCAACTATGGGCTCATAACCCTAACTCTGAGACCATTTCCTAGGCAAAGTGATGTGTGGGAAGAACTACTTGTTTTCTTCGAGGGCAAAAATGGTTCGAGGAAGAACTGTAACTTGTGTTGATTTTTATGAGAGGAAATAAAGGTATGTGGGGGTGGGGGGGGAATGGAATATATCCTTTCCTAGCAGTACTTTCCCCAATGGTTATTTTCATATTTATTTCATGGGACTGGTTTATGGGCAAATGCATTGCCTTAATTTATTCTTCGCCTCCCCTGCCCCATCTCCTCTTTCAGTCTCCAAAGGTGTTTCCTATTCCTTAAAGGTCTTGCTCTCAGGCAGCAAGGAAACTAAGAATTAACTCCACAAATTTTTGCTGCTAGTGATTTAATGAATAAACCCTGCCAGGAAAGTTGGCGTTTTAAAAGTGGACTCGGGGGTGCACAGGTGGTTCAGTGGTAGAATGCTTGCCTTACCTGCAGGAGACCCAGGTTTGATTCCTGGACCATGCACCCCCCCACCCCCCCAAAAAAGCAGACTCCCCACCTTCAAATGACAAAGACATCTGGTGGGGTGGCGACAAGGTTCCAGTGTTCTTTCAGCATTCTTGCACTGAAGTGGCCTGCAGTTAGGTTTCCTACTGCCCTCGCTATAAAGGAGAATTCATGTTTTGAGCAGAAAGGACAAAAGAGTACGTATCTTCCTTCCATTCAGAGTCCCAGATTCTCTCCAGGAGTGACCTGTAGAGCCCAAGAGAATAGCAATGCAAAGGGGCAACTTCAGAGCATAAAGCTACTCTAAAATTCTCGGCCGTCACCGAGGGTCGGGATAAATTCTTTGAGACCAGCCTTATATTTTAGGACTATTTAAGCTGCTGACTGTGGGAGTTATACTCCTATTCAGGGTATTTCCCTGCTTCTCCACCTCCCTTGCGTCTACCTTCTCCTTATCTGCGCTAAAGGACTTCTTGCACAGTTTCATGCTAATCTGAACTCTGTTTGGAGGGTCAGAGCATTTGTCTCAATAAGACCTATTCACATATCATAATTCCCCGAGTTGAGTCCACAGCTTAAAGTGTGTTTTTTTAAGAGTGAATAATTTTATACTAGAAATGAATTTATTGTCTAAAATCAATGAAGTATCATAAAAATGTTTTCAAAACAGATACAGAATCAAATTGCCATTGAACCAAACCATTCTACAGGCTGGCTTCAATCCCAGCTGTTTAACGTTTCAAATCTCTCTTCTAATTGACTCATGGTGCGTGCATCGGGGATTTTGTCTTTCTTTAATATCTAAGAAATTACAAATAGAGAAAAGAAACTCATTGCATTTTGTCTGATGAGCTTTCCAAGTTGAAAATGTCCTGTCCCTGATACGAGCAGAAGGCACAGCCATGACTTTGAGAAAGCCCAAACGTACTCCGGAGAGAGTGGAAGCTAAAGCTCCTTCCTTCTCCCCAACCCCAGAGGAAATCCACAGGCACAGAGGGACACTCACTCCACCTACCAGTGCCAGCCTTTCTTTACCTTCCAAGTTCCCCACCTTTTAGTTATGCCCCCATGTGGGCTCTGTAGCTCCCCATTCCTGTGAACACTGCTTCACCATGCACTGCTGTAATTATTTGCCATGCACATAATCAGGCCTAAATAGGGAAGAAGCGGTCGTTTGTCCTCTCCCCCCAATTTTAACACTTTACAGAGAAGCCCTTCCCACCCCATCCCACTAGCTCTCAAAATGCCACTTGGTGGGCGGGCCATGGTGGCTCAGCAGGCAAGAATGCTTGCCTGCCATGCCAGAGGACCCAGGTTCAATTCCCGGTGCCAGCCCATGTGAAAAAAAAAAAAAAAAAAAAAAAAAAAGCCACTTGGCTAGGTTTGGTATATTCGGTCCAAAGTTCCTTATCCTCTGGCATAGCAGAAGCTTCACAATAAAATCATTATTTAACAATTCATTGGGAGAATTTAAAATGTATTGTTTAGATGATGCTTTTTTAATTATGTACTTTCCCAATTATTCCCCACTAGCAAACTGGTGCATTATTGGTGCTTTTTAACTTTTCAAGGCACTAAAAGACTATTTGGTTATTGTTTGTTGTTACAAGGAGAACCCGATTTTAATGGCAGGTACAAGTTACTATTTGGTGTTTTAGGCTGTAGCACTAAACTGTCTTCTGATCTAAAGGAAAAATAGGCCTCATTATAAAATAAACTTGCTGCTGGGTAACATACGTGAAAAATTCACAGGGTATACCAGAAAAATACAAAAAGAATACGACTCTATCAAATAAAACACACCTTCCACACGCCTTAGACATACAATATTGACTCCATGTTGTGTCTACAAAGAACTTGTGAAGATGGAATAAAAATAGTTATAAAGCAGATTTTTGTCCAAAGACAGCAGGGAACAGAAAACATAATTTTAAAGGGAATAATGATGAAATATCCCCCAGAAACATTTTATAAGTTGGTCACCATATGGCAAGCATTATTTTCAGTTCATTCTTAACAATGATCTCAAAATTAGTACTGGGGGGAACTACTGACATTTGTGAAAGAGTTAGGTAGGTCACAAAATCCATGAAAGTTCTCTTTAAAATAGCAGCTCAATTAATTTCAGGGCCAAGGTCCTATAATTTAAGATATGCAGGTTTCCTGATAAAGTCTTAAAATCATACAAAGGAAGCTGCAATAATGTTCCCATTTCATATGAGGAAATAAGTGAGTTAGAGAGGATGACTTATTCTAGGGAGCTACTGGGAAAGCCAAAATAATTAAAACAGTTAAAAACGGAAACATTCATTCTCTGAGTTAAATGTCCAGTATTATAATATTGATATGCATTTATTGTTGAAGAAAAATATGAAGAATCCTAAAACCTATTTTATTTTTTAATAAAATAATATAGGCGTTCACTATTATCGGTGATAGTTATCTTAACAGCTACAAAAGTTTTCCCCCAAATGCGGCCAATTGTATTTGAGCCAATATCCTTCCAAGAACCATTCTTAAGTAATTTGGATAAATAAAAATTTTAAAATGCCATTTTTATTATATTACAACTTGAAAACATATCCCATACACCTCCTCCAAATTTATCTCTGTAACGTGCAAAAGTACAGATAGAGAATAAGAAACCTCTAGGAAGATTTCAAATAATCTTCAAATGAAAATGTGGCTCTAGCATGTTATTATATATATGATATGCTATATATATGATATGCTAGGGTATCTATGCTTGCGAGACAGTTGATTTGTATTTGATCTTCTATTTTTGTGGAGTCAAATTACATCTGTACCAGGGACTTGTAAGCAACTAAAATAGCTACCCTTTGCTTTTGGGCCATAGGAGAGAGTGAGGAACCATTCAAGAGGTGAGCCACTCCTATGTGGAGTGCTGCTAGGAAAAATAAGGAAAGCAAGTTAGAAATTCAGTTTAACAGCTCTCAAAAGGTGGGGGCTGGGCACGTGTTTATACTTACAGACCAGCAACTGAAGTCTTCATTACTAGTGATTTTTAAAAACTCCTCTACAACTAATATTTACTTAGTGGAAGCCTATGAGGCCGAAAACTTCTTCCAGTACATTTGCCACACCTTATGATAGATATGATACATGCGAGTTCACGTGAAATTGAACTCAGCAGAAGGACACCCACAAATTAGAATGATTAAAATTTTCTATCCTATCCATTGGGCATATATAGATCCTGTGACAGGAGTCAAAGTGTGGCCCAGAATATATAAATTTGGAAATTACTATTTTAACATTTTTCCATACGTCATGAATATCTCCTATAGCTAAGAACCAATTCATATCTTGAAAACTGAATGAAATGTTAGTATTATTAACACTTTCATATGTTTTCACAATAGCACCTTTCACACGGCTTTGAGAAGCATAATTAATCTTGATAATGAGAGTTCGTGACAAATATCCTTATTTTCAGTGACCTACAGAAGAGAGAAAATATGTTTATATTTGTATAACTTACTGATAAGAAAGTAATTAGTCATGGTCAGTAATGTGATTCTAATTCCTAAAATCGTACTTTTCACCCTGTATACATTTTAAATGTCGTAGGGATTTTGAAGGAATTATTGTTTTTTTGTTAAAAAGTAATTTATCATTTTTAAAAAAAGTAGTCCTGAAATACGCAAAGCAATGAACAATAAGGAAATTAGTTCCTTCAAAGAAAATAGTATGTGGCATTATTTAAAAATAGTATTATCCATAATATTTTCAAAGAGTGCTATGAATATAATAAATAGAAATATAAGTAAATAAATATAATAAAGAATAGGATGCTGGAGGACATTCCAGTTTTAATTCCTAAAAAATTATATTCTTTCAAATTTAAAAGAAGGAGAAAACAGTGCCCCTAAAGTCTTCAAGCCTGGAATCCTCCAAAACTTTGTAGGGGTTACTACAAAAGTTAGAAAACAAATTTCTAAATATGAAAAACAGTTTTTGATTTAAAAATGAAAGCATCACCAGTGGTTTTTTGTTTGTTTTTCTCTTCTAAACAGTTGCCAAAAGTTGAGATGGTCATCAGCTGATTTTAAGATCTTTTAAATTAAGATATAATTGCCAGGGAGTTAAATATCAAATATCATATCATTTAAATAAAGGAGAAAAGTTATGTGAAATATACAGACAAAAATGAACGGTTTTGTAACAAATCATTTTTTAGATAACGTGGCATTATTATAAAATTTTCATATATTAAAATGAAAATTGGGGGGTTGGGGCCCGTATTTAACTCCAGAATGAAGAATCAATCTGATTGAAAATACACAACACAAAGATTATTTTAAAACGTGATATGTATCACTCCCAATGCTATCTGGTAGCATGATGAGCGTTTTCTGTAAAACTTTCATAAAAGTGGAAGGTATTTCTTTCAGGAGAGTAGCAGCAGGGAATATCTACGTGCAGCGTCCTTACTGACAACAGAAGGGATTTTTAAATCACCTAGCACAGCCAAGTTAGATACACTTTCAATCTGCAATTGATAACTTAGTAAAAGACCGGAAGACTGCTACAGAACACCTGAGGTCTGCCAAACAGATGACTCAAGTGAAAATTTATTTCATGAATGGCAAAAAACTGTCGAAGTTAAAAGGTACATCAAAATCAAGAGTTTCTCTTGCACTGCGCTTCATACAACCCAGTTCATCATCTTGTCTGGTTTTGTTTTCAAATAGTAACTTTACACTGACTGTGTTTTACATTTTACCTGAATTTTACATTTTTGTCCCTGTTCTTGAAAGGAAAAGAAAAACTTTAGCTTCTTCGTGACAGACTTCTATCCCTATTTCTCCTAAGATAATTGTTGACACTGTTTTACCAACAGACAGCCTCAGCCCCAAGTGACTTAGATTCTTCCAGTAAAACAAGAGCACTGCACAATAATAAGAAAACATCAGTCCTGGGAGTTTTGAATGTATCGCCAACATATTTCAACCAAACGCAATGACAGTGAGCGGACTCACCTAAGTAATGGAAGCTGACAAGCAGAATTTAGAAATGCAGCCTTCTGATCCCCAGCAGACGTAAAGGACACTTCTGTACCTAACAACTGACCTTATATAAAAGCAGTAGATCGGTTACTCCCAATTTCTGCCTCCTTACCTTTGGCTCCTCCCCAAATGCCAAAGCATATAAAGCACACACACAACCACACGCCCACCTCCCACCCCCAACACTGAGGGACCAGTGAATTCTGTCAGCCTCGCCTACCTCTACCCACTTGGATTAAACTGAAAGAGAGGCCGCGGACACCCACGGCGCACTTAGGGGCCCACAGGACAGCGCTTTCACCTTTTCCCAACGCCTGGGGTGCTGATATGGGGCCTGCATTCTCCATCCCCTGCAACCGGTTGGAATCCAGCCCCACGTGCCCGGCCCCTCCACTTGGCCCAGGGCCAGCATCCCGCTTCACGGCGCAGAGGCCAGGTGACCCCGACCGCGGCCCTCCCTTCACTTGTCACCACGACGCCTGGCTTGCGGCGTCCGAGCCGGTCCCGTGCTGTGGGCGCCTGGGCGAAAGGAGGAGCGCACGCGGGATCCGGCGCTTCGAATCCCGGGACTCCCCGGCCGGCCCCATGGCGCCGTCGAGCGGCTCCCGACGCCCGGGCACCTTCTCCGGGGACTCCCGCGCGCTCTGCAGCCCCCACACAGGCGCCCCCGGGAAGGGGTGGGCGCTGCTCCGGGAAGCCCGGGCCACCCCGGCGCGCGTCTGCTCGGGCCCCGAGCGCCCAGCTCCCTGGCCCCGGTTTCCGTCTCCGTTTCGCGCGCTGCTGCCCGGGGTGCTCGGGACCCGGACGTGGTGTCAGGACGCGCCTCTCAGCCCCGGGACCTGTTCAGCCCGGGGACCCCGTCGGTCCCCGTCCCGCTCAGCCTGGGGTGCTCGGCGACCCCTCCCCCTCCCTCCGCGTCCCCTCCCCCGCGCATCCCCTAGCCCGCGGCTCCCGCCCGGAGCGCCCCGACTCTGACCTGCGGTGGCGGTGGCGGCGGCGGCGTGGCGCCCGGTGTCCCCGCGGCCGCCCGAGCGCCCCAGACGGCTCCTCCTCAGGCTCGGGCTCGGGCTCGGGCTCCGGCTCCGAGTGCGGCCGGGCCCCGCCTGCCCGTGGCTGCCCCGGGCCGGGGGCGGGCGCGGGGCGGGGGCGGGGGCCACGCGGGGCGGGGGCGGGAGTCGCGCGCCGCCCGCGCCCCGCTCGCGCCCCGGGGCCCGGCCCCGCCCCCCGGCCCCAGTGCGGGCGGCTGGGCGCCGAGCTCCGGGGCCCCGGGGCGCAGAGGCCACCCCCTTTCCTCCGCGTTCCTTCACCCCAGCGATCGGGGCTCCCTTTCCCCGCGCAGGCTACCTGGTCTCATTTTTTCCCCGCGGCCACCGCTGGGCGGCGGCCCTGAAATGTTCCCATTTTACGGAGGAAAGGACCCGAGGCTCAGAAAGATGCTCACGGTCACCCCTAGGTGTGGGGGACTCCAGAGCCCGCCCCTCCAGCTGGGCCGGCGTTTCCAGCCCCTCGCACAGGGGTCTGCGAGATTTAAAAACAAAACAAACAAGCAAACAAAACGTTTCAATGACAGTCTTTAAAATACATATGTAGCATATTGGGGACCACCTGGTTTTTAGCCCAAGGGACCAGCACACTTTCAACGCCCACTCCACCTCCCCCCCCTTTCTTATTTGTAATTAACATCGATGGTTTCCAGACACTTAAAGGGACACAGCTTTACTTTTAATCATTAAAAGCCCTTCTTAAACTCATTAACGGAATTTCTTAGATTCGTTAAACCAGACACATGGAAATTGGGGACGGGGCACGAGAATTTCAAGTTTTCTCGTTTGAGAAGCTGTTTGGGGCGTTTTGTCTCATAAATTTGTTGGGTGGACCGCGGGCAAGCTGCAGCCTTCTCTACCCACGACCTGTCCAAAGCCAGCTGACAGATGTCCGACCAGGAAGTCTCTGGCCTGAACTTCTACGGGGAGGTAAAGATGAATGAAGCCCTGCCTTCAGGAAGAATAGCAACTACTTGCCCAAAATGTCCTCTAGTCTTTTAGCATCTTAATTTGTTGGGGATGCCTAATTCTTTCCCCTCTGGCGCACAAACTTCTCAGTTGTGGTTAAAGTGGATTTTTGTGACTCTTGAGTATCACTAGGAGAATGTTCAGAACTCAGATCAGCAGATTCATGTCCTTCCTTCCCATCTCCCAAAATAGGAAGTAAAGAGCCACAACTCCACAGAGACTTCAAAGGAGGTCATTTTATTTGTATTGACCATTAAAAGACTCCATTTCTTTGCTTGCCTTTTAGGTTGTCAGTTTGATACAGTTCAACATTCTATAATCAAGCAAAGAAATGCTGCATGCGTTCTACTTCTTGTTCATTCCAGAGTCCCAATCTGCTGGTATCGCTAAATAACAACTTTATTGAGATTAAAGTTACATACTGTGAACTTTAAACACCATACATTTCAAGTATACAATTCAATGAAGTTAAGTATATTTAGAATTTTGCAGCCATTATCATAATTCAATTTTAGAACAGTTCCATCACCCCATAAAGAAACCTAGTATTCTTTATTAGACACTCTTCCCAGCCTTAAGTAATCGCTAATCTACTTTCTACCTCTGTAAATTTGCCTATTCAGATCATTTTGTATAAATGGTATCATACATTCTGCAGTTTTTGTGACTGGCTCCTTTCACTTAGTGTAATGTTTTGGAGTTCAGCCATGTTGTGGTATGTATCCTTACCTCATTCCTTTTTTTCTGGTCAGATAATATTCCATTGAATGGATATACCACATATTGTTGATTAATGCATTGGTTGATGGACATTTGGGCTGTTTCCATTTTTTTGGCTATTAAGAATAATGTTGCTATGAACATCCTTGAGCAAGTTTTTTTGGGGGTGGCCATGTTTTCATTTCTCCTGGCTATATGCCTGGGAGCAGAGTTGCTAACTCGTATGGTAACCTATGCTTAACTTTTTGAGAAACTATCAGAGAGTTTTCCAAAATTGCTGCACCATTCTACATTCCCACGTCAGTCACATACAGAGGTTTCCAATTTTTCCACATCCTTGGCAACACTTGTCTTTTTTATTTTGGTCAACCTAATGGGTATGAAGTGGCCTCTCACTGTGGTTCTGATTTGCATTTCTGTAATGTTTAAAGATATTGAGGCTCTTTTATGTGTTTATTGGCCATTTGTCTATCTTCTTTGGGAAAATGTCTATTCAAGTCTTTTGCCCATTTTTAAATTGGGTTGTCTTTTTATTGTTGAGTTATAACAGTTCTTTTTATAGTCAGAATACTTTATCAGTTATAGGATTTGCAAATATTTTGGTTTTGTGAGTTGTCTTTTCATTTTCTTGATACTGTCATTTGAAATACAGAAGCTTTTAATTTTGATGAAGTCCAAATTTATCTATTTTTTTCTCTTGACATCATGTCATTGCCTAGCCCAAAGTCATGAAAATCTACTCCTATATTTTCTTCTAAACTAAGGGTTTCTTAGTTTTAACTCTTATATTTAGTTCTGTAATACTTTTTTTTTTTTTTGGCATGGGCAGGCACCGGGAATCAAACCCAGGTCTCTGGTATGGCAGGCAAGAATTCTGCCACTGAGCCACCATTGCACCACCCAGTTCTGTAATACATTTTTAAAAAATTATTTATTTATTAATTAAAAAAATTTAACAAACGAACTAAAACATTAACAGGTGATCATTCTCTGTAATACATTTTGATTAAATTTTTTGTATGGTATAAGGTAGGGGCAATCTGGTTTTGGTGGGGAAATTGTCACAGTTCAAAGGGAATCCCATCATGGAGAATTCATAACTGATACAACACTTTAAAGTTGGTGTGAGTCTTCCGAATCTCCCTTGAAGATCAAAAATGTAGTGATTTTGAAGTCATGTGTGGGTAGTAAAGCCTATGCATGTAAGAGGGTGTTTCGGTTTTCTAATCCAATGCACTATGCTAGAAATAGGTCGGCTTTTTCAATGAGGATTTATTGACTTACAATTTACTGTTCTTAGGCAGTGAAAAATGCCTGACTCAAGGCATCAACAGGATGAAACCTGCACTTTCAAGACAGGCTGGGGTTCCTCTGTCACCTGGGAAGGCATTATGGCGGTGTCTACTAATCATTCTCCCGCAGGTTTTGTTGCTTTCAGCTTCTGGTTTCAGGGCCCCCCTCTCTCAGCTTCTCTGTGAGCTTCTCTTAATTTCATCTCTTAGTTTCTGTATGTGTTTTATCCTCTTATAAAGGGTTCCAGCAAGAAGATCAAGACCCACCCTGAGTGAGGCAGGTCACATCTCAATAGAAATAACCTAATCAAAAGGACCCACCCAAGGGTGCACGGTGGTTCAGTGGTTAGAATGCCCGCCTTCCATGCAAGAGACCCAGGTTTGATTCCCGGACCATGCACCCCCCCCCCAAAAAAAAGGACCCACCCACAATAAGGTCTACACCCACAGGAATGGATTAAAAGAACAATGCCTTTTCTGGGGTATATAGCAGCTTCAAGCGTATCCACAGAGAATAAGCAATGCAAACAAAAATAACATAAACTTGTTTTTCAAACTTCTGATCACAACACATCAGCGGGTTATGAAGTTAATATAGTGGTTCATATCTTCTATCTTTTAATGAAATAAAATAGAACAGAAGTGAAAAGAGCAGAAACTATCAGAATGCACTTTCTGTATTAAAGAAAAAGTTACTTTGTAAAACTTTTGTGTTATGCTTATATGTGTGTGTGTGTGTGTGTGTGTGTGTGTGTGTGTGTGTGTGTGTGTGTGAATACCAGCACTCAGTGTAAAATGTGTTTCTGCCTGTGGGCTCCAGTTTTAAAAGCTGGAAACACACACTGTATAAACTACACTTGCAGAATTTTTTCATTGCACAAACATTTATTGGCTGCTTATTGTGTGCCAGGCCCTCTGCTAAGTGCTAGGGATAAAATGATAAACATTGCATGGGCTCCACCCTGTTAGCAACTGCACATATGCAGAACGGTCCGTGTGCAGTTTCTAGAGACAAAAGCTTGCATCTTGGTTTGATTTCCCCTGCCCATGAGGACTCCTTTCAGATATTGGTATTTGATCCTGTGGCGCTTATTTATCCTTTTTTTTTCCATGCATTTTTGTAATGCTCAGTTTGTTCATTTCATTTGAGATTTGCAGGCATGTTTGCTTTCCTTCCAACTAGGGGAACTTTGTTCCCACGCTCATAATTGCCGACTATGATTATGTTGGGAAGGAAGTACAGGTCTAGTGAAGGGAGTTGACCATGACTGAACTGATTTCTATTTTATTGCAACTGTATTTAAACTGGCTCCACGGGCCAGACCTCAGGTATTTAAAAAATACTGTTATGTTACTTTTCAAAGGAAAAATTAAGAATCATGACAAAAATATTTTTAAAAATTATTTTCCCATGGGATCAGAAAAAACAGGGTGTTAGCATTGATCGTGACATCTAGTCATTTTGCGTAGATTGAATTTTGGTGAATTACTGGGCCGGATTTCCAGCCATCTCATCACATCACTCATTGGCAGCCGCTGTGCCCAGTCGTGGCTCTGACCCTGTGAAGCCTCTTTTCTTGAGACGCCGTTTATCAGTCTCTAGATACCATAAATTCCCAGGAGCTATAAAGATCGTAATTCAAAATTAAGAATTATAACCAGTTCAACATGCTGGACAGGTTAAAAAGTATACACACACACACGATTCCACAAATGCTTCTGCTGTTTGGGTGACGATAAACCCCATACATGATTTTTAAATCTAGTTATGAAATTTTGCCTGTAATCTCCCTAAATTTTATTAGGGTAATTTTCTTCTGCTTTCTGCTCCTCCCATTTGACCTCCCACCGATTGACTTGGAAAATTAAGTTCTTAAGTACCGAAGCCAGGCTGGTTACCCATTTCTTCTGACTTCAAATTTCTTAATCTTTTCACTAGAGCTGTCTGCTGAACTCAGTATTCTATTTCTGTTTGAGTGGTTGCCTGTGACCACTCAGGGGAGGGGGTGTTAATAAAACTATTAATCTTGATTAAATACAAATCATTAGGTTAGAATATAGCATAGTCATGTATTGGTTCAAACAATCATAGAAAATGTAGCCTAATTAATATTTTTTTCTTGCTATCTCAACTTAGAGATTTCCTTTAGCTAATCTGGAAGCATCTAAAGAAATATAATTTTTTTTTTTTTTTTTTTTTTTTGGAGTGGGGTTGTGTAAATGGCCCAGGAAGCGAACCCGGGTCTCCCCCATTGAAGGTGAGCATTCTACCACTGAACCACCCATGCACCCAGAAATATAATTTTAAGGCTGTTTTTTTCAATAGTACACTCTTCTTTAGTATTGAGAGAAATTACTTCCATTTTTTTAACTCATCTTTTTAAAAAAAAATCTATCACAGTTTTCACCAATTTTGTGAACACCTCTAGTCACCCCCAGAGAACCTCTTTTGTTGCTCAGATGTGGCCTCTCTAAGCCACCTCTGCAGGTGAACTCACTGCCCTCCCCTCTATATGGAACATGACTCCCTGGGGTGTAAGTCTCCCTGGCAATGTGGGACAGGCCGCCTGGCATTATGGGAGTGAGAAAATCTTCTTTGCCAAAAGGAGAAAGAGAGAAATGAGACAAAGTTTCAATGGCTGAGAGATTTCAAACACAATTGAGAGGTTATCCTGGAGGTTAGTCTTATACATTATATAGATATCCCCTTTTTAGGTTATGGTGTATTGGAGTGGCTGGAGGGAAGTACCTGAAATTGTTGAGCTGTTTTCAGTAGCCTTGACTCTTGAAGACGATTGTATAACTATTTAGCTTTTCAGTGTGACTGTGTGATTGTGAAAACCTTGTGTCCGGTGCTCCTTTGATGCAGGGTCTGGACCAATGAGTGAAAAATAAGGATAAACGAACAAATGAATAGATGGGGGGGAGGCATAAAAAACTGGGTAGATTGAAATACTAGCAAGCAATGAGAGGGAGGGGAAAGAGGTATGGGATATATGAGTTGTTTTTGTTTCTTTATTTTTCTGGAGTGATGCAAATGTTCTAAAAATGATCATGGTGATAAATACACAACTGTGTGATGATATTGTGAGCTTGATTGTATACTGTGGATGGACTGTATGTGTGTGAAGATTTCTCAATAAAAATGTATCTAAAAAATAATGATATTCAATTCCATGCAAATTCCATTTGGTAATTTCAATATTTTGAGTTAGACGGTTTCCATGTTAAGGTTTTAATAAGGTTTGAAAGCATCTTTGAAAGGTTCAGAAATACTTTCGATATTCAGGGAATAAAAAAGAGAGCCTTTTGATGGGTCCCTGGATCAGATAAGTCCTGAAACCTAGAGAGCCCAGCCTCTCCAGAACATCAGCTTGTTCCATCTCCCTGTCCCATATTATCAATAGCCCCTTCTAACGTGAAAAAGTTGAATGCGCATAGCCCAAATACCCCTAAAGAGTGGGAGAAAGATCAAGGTGATGGTGGAGTTATACAGAGAAGATAGGCTTTAACAAATGAGTGTGATTGCTGGATCTTTATATCAATATTTCTTTTAGTCTCCAGTATCTTAGAGCAGCTAGAAGTAAAAACCTAAAATTGTGGAATTGTAACCCATACCAAACTCTGAAATCTGTTCTACAACTAATTGTTGTGCTGTGCTTTGAAATTTATCATTTTTTTGTATATATGTTATTTTTCACAAAAAAGAAAAAAAAGAGTCAATTGTAATGATAAAAAAAAAAAAAGTAGTTATTCCTTCTAGCCTCTAATGTTCTGGAGCAGCTAGAAAGAAAAATCTGAGAGGATTGTATGGTAGCCCATGACAAACTCTGGGATCTGTTCTGTGACTGCTTGTTGAGTGTTTTGAAAACTGTTGCTTTTTTCTTTCTTTGCTTTGTATATTTGTTATATTATACAATTAAAAAAGTTTTAAAAAAGAAGAGAGCCACTTGCTTGCTCTACATTTTGTTTTCACTTAATCTCCCTAAAACTTGACCTACTTTGCATATCCGATTGGTCTCTAAGTATCAAGATGTAGGAAGTAGAATAAGAAGTTAGCAAGAGGAGGTGGTGACCTTGGAGTGGCATCATTTTCACAATGGGTAAATTGGACTACTTTCTGTTTGTCTTTTCCTCTTAAGAGCTTTGTTTTGATTGAGTTCTGGTGTAATGGAAAGAACCCCGAGCTTTATTTCTGCTCATTGTCATATTGAGCAAGTAACGCAGCTTCACTCAGGCTTAATTTAATTTCTTTCTCTATGAAGTGGAAAGATAATCCATTCTTATAATCTCATCAATGAGATAACATGAGAAAATGCCAAGTTAGGCACCTAGTAGGAACTCAGTAACTATTTATCAACTGGATGTAAGCACTGAGAATGGGTTCTCAGATAGTCACTCATTGATACAATAAGACACTAACATTTGACTGCTAAATTGGAGAGTTGGGTTTTTTTTTTCAGGTATGGATCATATCTAGTCATCAATCTACATGGACACTTTCTCTTTCTTGCATGTAGAAATCACTGGTCTAATGAATAGGTTTTTAAAATTTTTATTGTGGCAACATGTATATAGCACGAATGTCCCATTTTAACTATTTTTAAGTGTACAACTCAGTGCTATTATTTACATTTGCAATGCTGTGCTACCTGCACCACCATTTATTACCAAACCTTTTTCACCACCCCAGACAGAAACTCGATACCCATTAACCATCAACTCCTCTTTCCTTACTCCCCCAGTCCTGGTAACATCTAACATACTTTCTATCTCTATGAATGTGATTATTCTATTCATACAAGCAAAATGATACACTATTTGCCCTTTTGTGTCTGGTTTATTTCATTTAGCATAACTTTTTGAGGTTCATTCGTGTTTTAGCATGGATCCGAACTTTATTCCTTTTTATGGCTGAATAAGATTTCCTTTTGTGTATTTAGGGACATTTTATTTATCCGCTGATCCGGGGGTTGTTTCCACTATTGTGGCTATTGTGAATAATGCTGCTATAAATGTTAGTGACAAGTGTCTGTTTGCATCCCTGTTTCCATCTAATGAATACATTTTGAAATAGTATTGACTTCAGATTTCAGTGAGGGAGTGGCTTTCTGTGAACACCTGTAAGTCCTGGGATTTGTCCTACAAGATGAAAAAACGAAACTGTTTTATTGTGGAAAATGTGAAACATACTTAAAAATGGACAGAATAATATAATGATCGCTCATACCCATCGCCCAGTTTTAACTCACGGCCAATCTCGTCTCATCTCTATCCCCTCCCTCTTCCTTCTGTATACTTTTAAAGCAAATCCCAGGCAAAGCATTTCATCGTAAAACTTTAAAATGTTGTTCGTAAGTCTCCTGTTTATCAGTTGGTTCTAAAGGACGTGCTGTGGGAGGAGCTCTGGATTTATCAGAAAAGTTTCTCTACTGAAATGTTACAACTCAACTTCTATTCTCTGCAAATTGTAAAATGTATTACTTGCTGAGAAGTCCTTTATGTGCAAAGATGGTGTTTCCTGAGGGCCCATGGAAACCTGCTCAGGCTGAGAAATGGGTAAGGAACTTGGACCTGGGATAAGGTAGTCACGGCAGTTTCAGTGGCCGATTAAAAACAGCAACGACAAAACACCCCTCGAGTACCTGTGCCCAGAACAGCTTATGGGGCTAGTGATCCCCTAAGCTTGGGGTGGCTGCGTGGGGGCTGGTTGGCAGAGCCCTGGGGCTCACCTTCAGCCCCTGCAGCTCTCTCCTCTAACCTCAAGTGCTGCAGTACAGATAGGTTGTGCAGTATGGTGCAGAAAAGGTTGGGAGGCATCGCATGACCCTCGCCTCCTTTCCCCCACTGCCGAGGTTCTCTCTCCAGCATCCCCTCTGCACGATCTCTCTAGGAAGCCCTTCTGTGCCTCTGCTCGTGCCTCAATTGCCCTGATTGCAGTCTTCTGGCATGGTACTTATTCCATTTTAATATAGGTTGTTCAAATGTCTCTCTTCCCTTACTAAGGTGCAAACACCTGGATCACAGAAGGCACGTGTTTTGTTAATCTTTTTAGGTGCAGGACCTACCACAATCACCAAACCCAAAGAATTGGACAATAAATGTTTGTTAAGTGATTGCTGATTGTTTAAGAGGCCACCGCAAGCCTATTCTTTTTTTCTTTTTTTCCAAGCCTATTCTTAAAGAAATAGTTCAAATATCACCTCAACAGGAAGTCTCTCACCGTTGTCCCTCTGTTCTCTTAACTAGCTCTATTTTCCTTCACACCATTTAACACTATGTGAAATTTTATTTTTAAAATTGCATTTTCTCTCTACACCAAAACATACTTTCCAGGAAGGCAGGGAGGTTGTTTTATTAACTATTGTCTAGCCCTTGGCAAATGGTAGGCCCTCACTAAATGTTACTACTAAAACAGTATTATCATAATTTCAATCACTTTTAGAAGTTATTGTTTCATCTTTTAATCTATAAAAAATTAATATTAATCTATGTAAATTCCCAGGCTCAGCTACCGAAGGCTTTTCTGTTTTTTTGACCCTAATTTTATTTGGGACATTTGGTTCCATGTACCAACTTTGCATTTGATACATTGAACATCTACTATTGGCACATAATTTATTTTTTTAGCAGAGTCTAAGGATCACAAAGTTTGAACCTAAGGCTCAAAAGCTAGGTTTTCTATGACAATGATTTCAGGTAAGTAGCTGCTACTATGATTTTTCAGTAATATAACCTCCCTTACCCCCTTTTAAGGGAGGTCTTTGGGCACTGAGGTCTATTTCATAAATGTCTGAGCATGAAGGAGATGCATTAAACTTCCAAACACACCCCCTGGCTGCCAGGATATGAGAATACGTTTCTTTCCAGTCTCCAGTTTTCCAGCCCTGGCACTAACCCAGGAAGCAGCACTTTTCATACATCTAAGACATGAAATGTGGAGTCCCTTTCTGGGGTGACACTTTGCCATGAGATAGAATTTCCCCCTCTGTTTTTCCATTTCTACTGCATTTTAAATGCGAGGGCAACTGACAGGTTGATAATGAATTGCATTTCTGTGTTTAGAAATTTTGTACAATCGTAGGAGGAGGTGGTGGGGAGGCAAGGGGATTTGTATGCTTTACTGCAGAGTAATACTTTGTATATTTACATTATATCTTCCAGCAACCCTTCCATTCACCGTAACATGGATATTTCATCCTCCGTAAAGTATGTTTCTGATTTTAATCCTCTTTAACTATCTATTTATTCTCTCGGTCAAATTTCAACTCCCTTTAGGTCTATTTCTGCACATCTTCACTTAGTATGCAAGATAAAAATTATTTTCTTTTTGCAGTAGTTTGAAGTTGACTCTTCCAAGTTTCAGGGCTTTAAAAAGATGAATTAAGTTGACCTATTTAACTTTTCTTCCGCCAAATGCAATTGTAGAGGCCTCGATGATTGGCATAGTGTATGTTTTGGTTTGCTAAAGCTGCTGGAATGCAATGTACCAGAAATGGGTTGGCTTTTTCTATGGGGACTTATTAGGTTACAAATGTACAATTCTTAGGCCAAATGAAGGCATCAAGAGGAAGATACCTTTTTGGAGGAAAGGCTGCTGGCATCCGGGGTCCCTCTGTCACATGGGAGAGCACATGGCGACGTCTGCCAGCCCTTCTCCCTGGCTCTGGTTTCAATGACTGTCTCCAAAAGATGTGTCATGGGCTGGGTCACATCTCCATGGAAGCAACCTAAGCAAAAGGTCCCACCCACAATAGGTCTGCACCCCTAGGGATGGATTAAAAGAGCATATGCTTTTCTGAGGTACATAAATTCAAACCAGCACGTTGCATTAATGCTAGAAAGCATATTATTAGCTTTGGGCATTGTTTAATCTGGTTCCATAAATAATTCCCACCATGATTTTTCAGTAATATAATCCCAGAATATCTCTAGACATTTCCAGAAATGTTTTAATCTACCTATCAGATAAAATGTTTAAAGGAGAGAATAGTATACAAAATTTTTAAAAAACCAACACAAAACCAATAAAAACCTTTACATGTAGGCAACTAAATCAATACAACCAACCAACAAAAAAAAAGGATGTTTGCACCTAAGGTAAAAAATCACAACCTTAGCCTTTACGCAAATAACTTTTCTTTTTAACTATTTTAAAATCACAGAAGTAATGTAAGTTTCTTGTAAAAAGTCAAGCCATGTAGATATACAGAGAGCAAAAAGAACAGTTCTCTTTTTTTGTGCGTGTATGCTATATGGCAGGGCCATATTTCATTTTTTTTTTCCATGTGACTATCCGTTATTGCGGCACCATCTGTTGAATTTTGCTTGTTTGTTTGTTTGTTTTGGTTGTTTGAGGAACGGTTCTCTTTTAATTTCCTCCTCAGAGATAATCGCTGCTAACACTTTGATGTTACCAGTAAATGGTATATATAAACATCTATAAGCATATAACTTTGGAGTTTGAGGTTTAAACAAATTTTTTTTTTTTTTTTTTACATGGGCAGGCACCAGGAATTGAACCCCGGTCCTTGGGCACAGCAGGCAAGCGTTCTTACCTGCTGAGCCACCGTGGCCTGCCCTAAACAAATTATTTAGAAGAGGTCATACTATAAATATTGTACTACACTTTGGTTTTTTTGGTTTTTCTTTTGCATGGGCAGGCACTGGGAACCGAACCTGGGTCTCCAGCATGGCAGGTGAGAACTCTGCCACTGAGCCACCATTGCCCACCCTACACTTTTTATTAACAATATCTTGAAGAGCTTTTTGCATCAGCACAAGTCATTTTTTTAATGGCCACAGTTCTGGGAGAGATGTGTTAAAGTCTACCAATTCTAATTGGGGGTTGTCTCTTGCTTTCTCCTTGTATTTCTAGCAGTTTTTGCTTTCTGTATTTCAGTGCTATGTAGTTCAATGCAGAAAGGTTCATGAGTTTATACTGTATAATGATGGGTCATACTTTTCAGAAGTTTAAAATATTCCTTATTATTTTGGGTGCCAGTTTGAAAGGATTATGTAGCCTAGAAAAGCCATGTTTTAATCCCGATCCATCATGTGGAGGCAACCATTTCTTTTAATTCCTATTCAGCACCGTAGGTTGGACACTTGATTAGATTATCTCCACAGAGATGAGGCTCACCCAATTGTGGGTATTAACCTTTGAGTAGAGGGAGGTGTGACTCCACCCGCTCCAGGTGGGTCCTGATTTGTTTTCTGGAATCCTTTAAAAGAGGAAGCATTTTGAAGAAAGCCACAGAGCCACAAGAACCACGAGAAAAACCATGAGAGCCCACACAGCCACCATACCTTTGGAGATGAAGAAGGAAAAGGTCCCTAGGGGAGCTTCATGAAACAAGAAGCCTGGAGAGAAAGCCAGCAGACGTCGCCATGTTCGCCATGTGCCTTTCCAGCTGAGAGAGAAGCCCTGAACTTCATCGGCCTTTCTTGAGTGAAGGTGACCTCTTGTTGGTGCCTTCAAGCAAATTAATTTGGACTAAATTCTTGTCTTTATGTTTTATATGTTTCATTATTGTACTTTCTTATCATTCTCCACCCCCCCCCTTTTGTTGAGTTGATTTGAGTTTTCTTTCTTTCTATTCCCCACCCTGATCAGTGGTGGTTATGCTTCCTATATTTTACTCTTCCAGCAGTTATCCTTAAATTTTAAAAATCCTTTCTAAAATTGCTTTTCACAATTATACAATGTAATTTCTAACTATAATATCACTATACATTTTTAACATAATATAAAATCATATAAAGACGAAGTTGTCTTTATATAATTGTCCTTTCCCCTGAAGTAACAACTGTTACCATTTGGTTGGTGTGCTTCTAGCATTTTCATGGATTTATATGCACTGTTATGCAGTGATCCACCCATATAGGACAATACATATAGGACCATATGTAGATCTGTATGTATTATATGATATATATAGACATGTTGTACCATATGTGCACATATTACACAATACATATTATAGAATATGTATAGGATTATATGAATAGAAGTATACATATAGCATGAGCCTATATATGGTATCACACATACGAATGTACCAGATATATTGTGATAGTACATTATATGTAGTGGTTTGAAATGTATCCTCTATGTAGGTATCATAGCATTGTATAGATGATGACCGGCATAATATATAGAAAAGCACACTACACGTATTGTTCTACAACTTTTTTGTTCATGTAACAATATTTTCTGAAGCCCATTCTATACTAATACAATTCTATCACATATTCTTTTTAGTTGCTGCATATATTTTATAGTAGAGATACATAACAGTATAATTCTCATTCTGGAACATTGTACATGCTGCCATGTTGGCCAAGCATTTCTCTAGAATCAGTACTTTGTAGAATTTCTGGGCCAAAGATGGTGTGGATTTACAATTTTGAGAATATTTACATAATAAATTCCGCTAAAGCCTTACTGGTTTATATTCCTAATAAGTGGTATTTGCTCACAGACTCACTAACACTGATTGTTACCAATTTTTTAAATTTTTGACACTCATATGCATAAGAAGTGATGGTTCACTATTAGTTGAATCTGCATTTCTCTTCTTATTAAAAGGACATTTTTTTTCAGATATTTATTGGTTATTGGTATTTCTTCTGTGACTTGCTTATATAAATCTTTTGTCTATAATCTTTTGTCTATTTTCTTATGTTTCATCTTTTTCTTATTGATTGCTAAGAGGAAAAAAAGTTGGATTTAAGAAAATTAATGTTGATACAATAGTCAAAAGTAAAAAGAACCCAAAGCCTAGCAGCTGATGAATGGATAAACTAAATGTGGCATATCCATACAATAGAATATTATTTAGCCATAAAAAGGAATGAAGTTTTGATATATGCTACAATATGGATGAACCTTGAAAATACTATGCTAACTGAAATAGAGGGATACAAAAGGCCACATACAGTATAATTCCATTTATACAAAACATCCAGAATAGGCAATTTCATAGTGACAGAAATTAGATTAGTGGTTTCCAGGAGCTGGGGGGCAGGGGGTATGGGGTGAGGGAGGAAATAGGGAGTAACTGCTAATGGGTACAAGGTCTTTTTGTAATGATGAAAATGTTATGGAATTAGAGGGGTGATGCTTGCACAACTCTGCTATATATTTTTAAAGTGTATAAAAAGGTTTTATGGCTTTTGAATTATATCCCAATAAAAATACTTTAAAAATTAATGTTGAGGATAAATTATTACGTATGCCCTTCCTTTACTGAATAAGATACATAATAACTGGTATGTTTTTGCTTTTCCCTTTTCCGTCCATCCACTTTGTTCAGTCATTCTGTTGTTCCAGGGTTGCAGCATATTGTTGCACAGGTTGTAAGCCCTGCACAAAGGCAGCCAGCCCAAGGGACAAACAGGGACTGAAATCCAAGCTATGCACCATAGCAGAGGCCCAGCCTGCCTGAAGGAAGGGATGCCTTTTCCTAATTCACACAAAAGTGCCTTATGGACTAGCAGTGGCCTTAGTCTTTTTAACGGGTTTGGGAAGAAGGGAATGGTAAATAAATGTACTTAATCTTTTATCTTGAAATTGAAGTCATGCACTTCATTTTATTATAATGCTATAATGCGTTATTTCCTAGAATGGAACGCCCTTTGACCCTCTCAACAACTTGATCTGAAAATTATTGGATTAACTTTTAAAGGCAAAATTTCCAGTTTTAAAATGTGTTGTTATTAAATTTGTATTTTGGGTAGCGCAATACCTAATTTAACTTGTATGGTCAGTTTAGTTGAACACCATAAGTACATGGAATCTTGAATAAGGCATGAGATCTTGCTGGTTTGTATAGTTTAGTGTGATGCCCTGATATATCCCAGAGTAATTTGGGCAGAGAATAAATAAGTATTTGCAAAGTCCCTTTGGGGGACTGGGGAGAAAGGAGGAAATATTCACCTTCCCCTTATGGGGAATTCCCAATATTCTCACAAGCAGTGGGGACAACAAGTTCAATAGGCTGATCCCTCAATCTTGGGTTTCGCCCCTTTGAAACTTATTCCTGCAAAGGAGAAGCTAAGCCTACTTATAATTATGCCTAAGAGTCACCCCCAGAGAACTTCTTGTGTTGCTCGGAAGTGACCAATCTCTCTAAACTTGGCAGTTGAATTCACTGCCCTCCCCACTACGTGGGACATGACTCCCAGGGTGTAAATCTCCCTGGCAATGTGGGACATGACTCTCAGGAATGAGCCAGGATCTGACATCATGGGACTGAGAGAACCTTCTTGACCAAAAGGGGGAAGAGAGAAATGAGACAAAATAAAGTTTCAGAGGCTGAGAGATTTCAGAGTCGAGAGGTTATCCTGGAGGTTATTCTTATATATTATATAGAAATCCCTTTTTAGTTTATGAAATCCCTCCAGAGTAGCTGGAGGGAAGTATCTGAAACTGTTGAACTGTGTTCCAGTAGCCTTGATTCTTGAAGATGATTATATAATGATATAGCTTTTACAGTGTGACTGTGTGATTGTGAAAATCTTGTGTCTGATGCTCCTTTTATCCAGGGTATGGACAGATGGGTAAAAAAATAAGGATAAAAATAGATAAATAATAGGGGGAGATAAAAGGTAAAAACTGGGTAGATTGAAATATGGTGAGTCAATGAGAGGGAAGGGTATGGGATGTAGTTCTTTTTTTTCTTTTTATTTCTTTTTCTGGAGAGATGTAAATGTTCTAAAAATGATCACGGTGAAGAATACACAATTATGTGAAGAATACACAACTATGTTGATCGTATCATACTGTTGGACTGTATTGTGTATGAATATTTCTCAATAAAAATATTTTTGAAAATGTGTTATTACCTTTTTTGTTTAAAAGCATCCAGCATATTGTTCAACTTTATATTGTGATCACCTCATACTGTTTTTATATTTAATATGCTGAAGTACCACCACTACCAAGGAAATTTCCTGGTACAGTACTTACTTGGTTTCCTTTTGTTGTTGTTTACTTTTTTTTCTCTGACAGTATTTTTGTATAGACTTCAAAAAAGCTCAAATAACAGTATTTTCTACACTAAACTTAGTAGTGAGTCAACACACATTTATTGAATTACTATAATGTCCAAGATGACATTTATTTCAAACTCCTGGTATTTTACATACAAAATGCTTGTAGGCATGGTGCATAGTTGGCACTCAAGAAATATTTGTAAATGAATAAATGAATGGAGAGCAATTTTTTGTGTACCTAAAGATTAGACACTGAACAATAACCATAGAATTTAATAGGCCCTTAATCTTACCAATAGGGGAGAACTATCTGATGTAAAATATGTGATATGATTTGTGATTACTTCTAAGATAAAGTCAAGAATTATGGAAAACAAACAATTATTTGTACTAGTATTAAGCATTTGTAGTGTTTTAAACTCTAATAACACCTTTAAAGCAATTTTAAAAAAATGTATATTCATTTATCTATGAAAGTACTCTTGAACTATTAACTTTCAGGATCAAAGAAAAGTGTTTTCATATAAAAATGAATAAGCAGTGGTTCCCAAATCCGGCTGCACATCAAACATTAAGGGAATTTTTTTTGCTTTCGCTTTTTGCTTGTTTTGTTTTTAATCCCAGACAGGTAGAATCTGGGAATCCTGGATTAACTAGAGCTACCTGATTTAGCCCGGGAATCTGATATTTAAGAAGTATCCTATGTGATATTTTGTTTATTTTTAATCATGCATAGTCGACACAAACCAATTTTCTTGTAAAAAATAAAAAGATATCAAATAAAACCAAATTCTCCTCATCATTCCTGATCTTGGGTCCTTTCCTTCCCTGAGTCACGTTTCTTTTACACATCAAAGTTTGAGGACATTTGTAAAACACACAGGTTAAAAGCAGCAAAATGAAAAGCTGTGTTACAGCTCAAGCTACAAAGCCAGATTTTTAATTTTATTCTTGAATCGTGAATTAGCGTCCAAGTCCCAAACAAGGCAGAAGAGAATCGGGCTTTTCAAGTATTTGAGAGCTACGATTTAAGATGATATCTCACCAAAAGAATCTCTCCCTTCTCACGAAAAAAAAAAAAAAAGTTTAATTCCAATTACTCTCAGTAAGAAATGCAAGCAAAGGAAATAGTAAACATATTCAACATGTGGGGAAACAGTTGGTATTCAGTAAACATCAAGTGATTTATGCACTTGGCAAGGCTCCCTTGAACTCTAGAATATAGTTAACTCCTAATTATCTATGAACAGATTTACTCTTTGGTAAATTCTTTGTCATGTTATTGAGGCTTCTTCCCATCATTTGCTAAATTCTAGGCTATCAACTGTATAACTGAGACAAGGATAGAATTAATCAAGCTGAATGGTGGGTGAGTGTAGTTTGTCTTATTATCGTCAAATATCTGTTAAGCACATCCTCTTTCTTTGCTATTGCACTGTTAGGATGAAAAATAAAAATCCTGCTTTAAGGAGCTCACAGTCCAGTAAAGGAAGCAGAAAGGTAGGAATGAATGAATGAATGAAGACTATAATGTGATAACTGCCATGAAAGTGGGATTACATGATACCATGGAGGTATGTGGAAAGGGGAGAAATATAACCCAGGCTGGGAAGAGAGATAATTAGTGAGAAGCCTTCCCAAAGAAGAAATTCCTACACTGAATCTAGAAAGATTTCTAGAATGCAGCTAGACTAGTTGGGAGGTAGAATCCAAGGTTTTTTGCTTTTTTGTTTTTTGTTTTTAAACTCTTTGCCTTGTAGAGCATGAGTCTAAGCTGATTCTCAGGCTTTTGTCTTGAACAACTAATGGGCTCGATTTAGGACAGGCTGAGTCTTCGGTGTTAGTGGGGTATATCCAAGCAAAGTTGTCCAGAGTCAATTGTATATATACTTCTGTGACATTGGAAAGGGTCTGGGTTAGGAATATAATGAGGGAGTTGTCATTTTATCCCTAGTGATTGAAGCCATTGATGTTAAAAGAGATTGCCCAGTGAGAGTAAGAAGACAAGGAGGCTGAGTGGAAATCTCTGGGGGGGTATTTTAAGGGATAGGGAAAAAGAAACAGCTCAAAGGCAGAAGAAGGAAAGATGAAACTGGCCTGGTATCATGCACATTGCAGATCTAAAATGATAACCCAGCTCTATCTAATTCCTGAGCCCAGTCTCTTAACCACTGCTGGTTACAATGGGGTTGAGGAAGTGGCGATAATGTATGTAGATGGCTTTTTTTTTTTTTTTTGGTTGCACGGTCCAGGAATCGAACCCGGGTCTCCCACATGAAAGCAAACATTTTACCACTGAACCACCTGTGCATCTGTGGATTGCTCTTTTGACATGCTTGTTAGCGATGGAAAAATGGTGCACTTTAGGGTAGGGGAATGTCGAGTGTAAAGAAGGAGGTTTTGTTAAAGAGGAGAGAGGCTTGTATGTAATTTTAAGCTAAGAAGAACCAGTGAGAAGGGGAGAGGGCTTAAGAAATGGGATTAATGCATAGCTAGTTATAATCTGAACTCCTAAGGCTGGATCAGAATAGGTCTGGGAAAAAATTACGGCTTTGAATAATTGAAGCTATTTGGTAATATTAGCAGCCATTTACAGGATAGGCTCCATTTACAGTTGTCCTTCCTATACTCATGTTATAAAATCCATGCCTTTTTCCCTGTCCCCACTTCAGTGGGTTCCAGCGCAAAATCCAGTGTGCTTTCTTTTGCAACAACAACAAAAAATGATGCTCATCGCTTAGCTCTTAGCTGATCCTGCTGTGGTATTACCAGAAATTATTAGCTTCAGTTCTCTAAGGGCTCCTTTAAAAGAAATACATGCCAAGTGTGGTTAAGCTATATATAAATTGAGCTTCTAGTCATTAGGCTAGAAAGGACAATAAAATGCAATGTTTCTTTGGTTATAAAGAACTTATAATGAAATCCGTGCCCAGGAGCGCTTTGTGGAATCACTGACTCTCTGTACATGCCACAGTGATGGAGTAGTGGCTTCTAAATCACACCCTAAATCATTATTTTCTACATTCCAGAAATACATACTTAGAACCTACTGTGCCGGGGCACTAATGCTAGGGCTGTGGGAGAAACACAAAGCACAGTATACATAGCTTCTGTAGGAGATTTCAACTTGCAGAAATGACTAGAATTCAGAGGAGTAAACCACCAATATAAATGGCAATGTGATGTTTGGGTCATGCTAACTGCTTCCACTTAAAAATAATTGTACCAGTAATGCATGAATATATTCTTGTTGAAAGGAATACAGAAATATTTAGAATAAATGGTCAAAATTCTCCTTCACTCCTACCCCACTTCCACTCCCCTTCTCAGATTGAGGTGTTCCTAACTGCTGCCTTTTCTATGCATTTTCACATAGATAGAAGCACATGGGCGCTTTCATGGTGTCTTTAAGATAAATTATTCCAAATGCATTGTTCTGGGAATTTTGCACTTACTAAGGACTTTTCATGTGACAGCATATAGACCTATTCTTTTAAAAGTCAGTGAAGTGGGCGGCTGCCGTGGCTCAGCAGGCAGAGCTCCGACCTGCCGTGCTGGAGGTCTAGAGTTTGATCCCTGGTGCCTCCTGCCCATATGCAAATTAAAAAAAAAAAAAAAAAGTCAGTGAAGTATTACTAAAAATTATATTTGCCACCCTGAAACAAATGTATCTTACAAAACAGTACAAAAAACTACTGTTCATAAACATTATTTCCATGTTGAGCTACGTGTTTGTGAAGACTAAGCCTCATAGAGATCTTCCCTTCCATTTTAATTTTTTCAAAACATAGATTTAAGGCATCGTTTTAGTATATGAAGGGCCTTATATGGATGCCTTGCTTAAAAGCAAGTATTCTTAGAAGGAATACTTACTTAGCCTGGATTAGTACCTTTAAGTATACAAATAGAAATAAAATCGGAATGTTGTACATCCCAAATGGAAGAATTAGAAATAAATAAAAAAGAAATATTCTTAAATATCTAAGAATAATAGGAATTCTGTTTTTAAATTACAGTTCCTTTTCCATCATTGTCAAACTGATAACTAAAATCTTTTTAAAAATAAAATGCTATCTGCATCTTATTTAAAAATATATTTGTGCATATGTGTGCAAAGAAAAATGCTGGAAAAAATAAGTGTATTTTAACAGTGTTTACCTCTGGTTGGCAGCAGGTATTCAGGTGATTTTTACTCTTTATCTTTTTTGAACTCTCCAATGTTAAAAATAATGATTACATATGCATTAGAAAACAAACAAAGTAATAAAGTAAATTAATAATGAATGAACTGAATGACTAATGCCTCTAGACTTGAGAATACGAGCCATGTATTCATTATCTTCATATCATCAAGTGGATGTCAAGACAAATTTTTTTTAAAAAATTAAGAACAAAAAATAGTATTGGACTGTCAGTGTAATGCATAAAATTATAACTTTGTTTCAAGTAAACTTAAAAACAGACTTGTCATGTATACACAAGCACAACATCCCAAGTAGTTTATTCTAGTACTGTTAGACCAGCACATGAAACATTTTTTATTTATTAATAAGTTAAATCCCTGCTGTTAACTTTTTTTTTAGTTTACAATTTAGCAATATTTAGTTTTTTTTAAAAAAGCTTATTCTTGTCATTTCCGAAAAAAGAGAGGGGAAAGGAGAGAGGAAGCTGTGCTTAGTGGGAAAGTTGCAACATTCAGTTCGTAAGTAGTTTTGCTTTAGTTATTTTTTTCAACGACTTCTCTTACATAAGAGTCCTGTAATATCTCCATAGGGAGAAATAACACCGGGCTACATTATGTCTTTTTAATTTTTCCTCCAGATAAGTGTTTACAAATCAACATGCAGGATTGTCTCCATATTCATAAAGATTAGCCAACTTTGGTATCCACTTGCCATTAAAGACAATTGGTAATTTTAACAATCAATGAGAGTTTATTTTAGGAGAAAACTTACTGAAATTTGCAGGAAGTAACCTTTTTGTTCCCAAACAGCTGTCATTGAACACTATTATATCTACAACAATTAAAATTATCTTTGGTGACTTTTAACATTTGGCATTGCTCCATTATTGTTCAGTTAAATATTTTTCAAGTTTGCTAGGACTTTTGCCCACTGTGTGATCACGGCTCTTTATTGTCAATATGTGTCTTAGAAGTCACCTTTGTGACATTACGTTTTTGAATTGTGGGAGAGAGGGTGCTTTCTGAAATAAATTGCCTGAGAAATCAACTAATATTTATTAGGAAATTGCAATACACATCTACAAGTTACTTACAGAAATATGATTTACAAGTTATTTTATTATATTGCCTTCTCTCTTACTCTGGATCCCTACTAAAAAATCCAGTGTCAAAAATTAGTGATAGTTAAATGGGTAAAAAGAGAGATGGGAAACCCATGCTGTCATTGTGGTAAGTTTACTTGAAAAATTTGAAAGGATGTGCTGAATTGAAGTCCCCAGACCATCAGTGCAGGGGATCGGTTGTTAAAAACAAACAAGAAAACACCATTGTGCATCCTTTTGGAAGTCAAAACATTTTAGTTCCACACCCATCCCAAATGAGTTCTGTGCCTTAGAAAAAAATAATAAACTGGAGATCCTATAATACCTCACCCAATTTAAATATTAAGCAAGACCACATTTATTTGTTCAATTTTGAGAGGAAGTAAATGTCTGTTTTGGGAATGACGAATTAAGCATTGAAATATAATAGCTCAGGAATCCTAAATGTATCATTTATATCATAGATATAGTCTATACACAGTCACTATATTTTGAGGGAAAGAATTTTATTTGCCATGAATTTATTCGGACTAAAAAGGTGTTTGGAAAATATTTAAGAATTATTACTCATTATTTAAACCCAGAATTCTGAGACCAATGAACATCTCTTATACCTGTCTGAACAATTGAAAAGCCAGTACATAATCTTCCAGACAATAAAATACTGGAAAGGATTTATAAGGGCTAGTAAGATAAAATTTATGTAATTTCAAAACCCGGCAGAAATTCAAGGCAATTTGAGCTTGGTATTATATATTGAGAACTTTGTCAGTCTGCACAAATTGTCTTTAGGCCACCTCATTTTGATGTCCTTTGCCCCCTTAGATCATGACAAATGTTTTTATTCTTGGACTTCTCCCCCCCACCCCACCCCCATTTCATATGTAAAAAAAGTAGATAATCAAATCCTGGATTATTTTTGAGAAATAGTAGGTAATACAATTGTTTTCCGGTCCCAGGAAGTTACAAATGTAGAGCATGCCAAAGGTCTTATCTCTGGGATATGGGATACTGGTTATTTTTCTTTTCTTGATATGGTGCGGATTTTTTCAGAAATTCATGTATTCTTTTTACAGTTGGAAAAGTTTCTAAAGTTACAAAAAATAGTGAAACAAGGGGGGAATCCATGGATCATGAGAACATGAATAAAATATTCCAAGCATTGAATTTCTTCAGAGAGTGAAAGAACAACTTTTGTAAAATAATCCAGACTTCAAGCTCTTCCTCTCACTTGTGGAACATAAAACACATTTTGGATCAAAACACGGAACATTCCAGACAATGTGAAATTGAGAAAGGAAATGCACCTGTATCCCAACACAGCGCCAAAAAATATAGCTGCTGAATAAATAGTCATCCTAAATTAGGAAAGGGAATCAACGGCCACTTTTCCACAAAAGTGAAAGTTTTGTTCTTGGCATGACTATGATAGAATTCGTGGGATAGTAATTTAGAGTTTTAGGAATTGAGAAGTTTTACATGGAACCATTGGAAACTAAGACAGTGCTATAATTGAATACTATTCACTTGGTAAACTTTGAAGATTACTTGACTATTTTCCTGAAAACTATTACTTGTATTAAACAGAGAACATTGTGTATTTGAGGTTTTTTTTTAATCACCGAAAGTAATCTTGGATGAATTTAGCTTCAGCCGAATTTTCTGTAAGAAGACTGACATTTCCATAATGGCAAGTCTGAAAAAACAATCTTTTACATCAGAAAATGTGGAGCAATGGATGTGGCAAACTGCACAAGCTAGAGTTAAATGCAAGTCAGGCAAGGGAACTTTGTCATAAGAAAAAGAATTAGCCATGGCTTAAAAAAAGATTTTTTTTTTCCTGGCCAAAGTAATTAATAGATGGAACAAACTATTAATATAACTTTTTAAAAATAATCAGAAGTTGTACAAGAATTTTGACAGAGGGGATGAAGAAGCATGAGATAATAGGGAAGTTGAGAAATAAGAATGCGTTTGGGAGCACACATGTGACTTGGCCATTATTTTCATTATCTTTGCAGAAAACCTTCACACTAAGGAGAAGAGAGAATTGAAGGGAAGACAAGCAAAAAATCAGCAATCTGGACTGGATCTTTTGCTTATATTTTATAGTTTTCCCTTTTTTCCCCATTGCGTTAGTTTTTCCAGTGTGTTTTGTGGTAGAAAAATGCCCCCAATATTCTATTGTTTACAACCGAAACGGAAAACCAAATGAAGTCTATGCAACTTGTCACACACCTAGACAGAAGAGAGAACAAAAATATAGCGTCACCTTTACAATGTAAATTTGAACAGGAGCAGTGTAGGTTTCTTCAAAGTCTGAGGTTTAGCTGTACTCATTTTTTTTCTGTCCGTTTTGCAGTCATCTCAGCAAATGCTTAAGGAACCAAATTGCTGAAGCCAATTCCAGTCTACTAAAATTATCTGTATTTCTTTCTTCTGTGCACCTTGGCACTTATCTTCCTCCATTTATCAGACTTTAAAACAGCTCTCAAATTTTCGCTCTACTATTTACATGTTGATAATATAACCCAGCTTTTAATTCTGTCAATAAACATCTAGTTTTAAAAAATATATAAAAACATATGCCAAATATTGTGCTGGCACTAAAGTCACAGCACTGAACAGTTCAAAAGCGGTTTTCATTCTCAGGGTACAGCAAGTTCTTTGCGAAAAAAAAAGTCTGTAAAGACTCTAACAATCTTTACAGTGGTATCAAAAATAATCTCTCCTTTCTAATTTGGAAAAAAAGGAACATTAGCCACTATTTGTTTCTTAGTAATTTTCCACATGCCAGTTATCCTCTCTCGGAACTCCTTCTCAACCTCAGAGCAAACCTCTTCTGGTGTCCAAATTTTCCCTTGTGACCCTTTAAATAAATTCTAAGATTTTTCCCATAATTAATTAATCTCAGAAATCAAAATGAAACATGTCACCAGGGTCTTATTTAAAGCCAAGAAATGTATTGGCTATTGTCCAGTCTTCTTTCTAAATTAAACAACCCCAAACACTATTCTTATCATCCTTACTTCTTAACATAAGGCATTTTCTCTTCAGGAGAACTAGCACGTGTAAGGAAGGATTTTCATATGTCCACACCTTAGCCTGGACCAAATTTCCCTTATTTCAACAATAAAGAAATTATCCTCTAACATTTCCTTGTCCACGTGCTTTGAAACAGATGCAACCCATGGAAATTAATTCCCCCCATCTTCGGTGGTAAAATACTATGAAACAATTTTTGCATTTTTTGAGCAACCCAAAAGAGAGCAGCTCAAAATCTTTTCTCAAAGTCCCACTCTTTAGGCCTGGAAACAACTTAATAAACTAAATCTTCACAATTTTTATATGGATTACTTGATTTATGCTTTATCCTTGGTGACTCAGCTCTTCCCTGTGTTTGCCCTTTAGTCAGGTACAAGGATGCTGAAAAGGAAGCTGCACTGAATTAGGGTCAAACATGTCAAATCATGGTGGAGGTGTGTGTGTGTGTGAGTGTGTGTGTGTGTGTGTCTTTTCGTTCCCAAGCCAAATTTGATTTTGTCTTTTTAAAAAAAAATTCTCCCTTTTGTGGAGGTAGATAATTACAGGTGACTAAAGAGAAAGCTGGGCACTTGTCCTTGCTTCCACCCTCCCTTCCTTTCTTTCCTTCCTCCTTCCTCCCTCCCCTTGCATACCTCCCCCCCCCCCCCCCCCCCCCACCTTCCTTCCTTTGCAACAGCCTCATCTCAGCATCTCAGCACAGGATTCCTCAGCAGCCGGGTAGATGGGTTACCTTCCCCTGCAACCCTCGATTTGGTTACTCCTTGTCAGTAGGGAGAGATCGGCCTGGCCTTTACAACCAGCGCAGCCCAGACATCTGCTCCTCTGGCTGGCTCATTGAGAGCATAGCTTCCGGAGCCTTAAAAACAAGAACCAATGATGGCTTGTGAGCACACCAGGTACAACATGGCGAGAGAGGGAAATCACTCTAAGCTGCTTACTTCTCATGTGAACAAGCAAACTGCGACCTCAACTTGCCTCAACCTCAGAACCGCTGCAGCCTGTCTTCCTAGATGCCCATCCTTCTCCGCTGCCTGCCTAGGGTAATTCCCTCCTCTGTAATTCCCATTTGTCTTTTTCTCTCACCTCCCTCCATCGCTCTGCCTGCTGTTATCGCCCTGCTTCATTTCATTTACTCACATTTCCTCCTTCTTTCTCATCAAAACTTCTAAATTAGTATTTATTTGAGACATTTTCTCCCTTGAATTTACATGAAAAAGCTGGTGATTTGATGAATTTATGTTTCTTCAAAGATATATTTGTTGTAGCTTCTATATATACTATTAGTATATTATATCAGTGACATTTGACATATTCCCCCCCCCCTTGGGCAAATTTGTTGCTCCATCTCTGACTCGATTTGAAATGTAACTAGTTTAAGCAGAAAAATTGTAACTACATATTAGAGTTTCTATTCTTTTCCTTTGAAACAGGCATTCATTTAGTAAATGAATGTTGCAAAAGGCAGCACCTCTGAACCTCTTATAAAACCCTCACCTTATGGTTACACGAGGTTGAATTTTTCTTAATAAAAAGTTTCCATGATTATTGTGGACATATTCACCTATTTGTAAAATGATTCTAGAAGACAGTTATTGACAATCCTTGGTACTGATGAAAAAATCCTTGCCTAGTTTAAAGTTATTTTGATGTGAGAACATATATAATATAAACTTTTAACCATTTTTAACTTTGTGTGTAATTCAGTGACATTAATTATATCCACAGTGTTGTGCTACCATCACCACCATCCTTTATCAAAACTTTTTATCACCTAAGAGAGGAACTCTGGACCCATAAAGCAATAAATCCACCTTTTGTATGTTGTATGGCGGGGGTCACATTTCATTCTTTCTCCATGTGAGTATCCTGTTATTCCAGCACCATTTTTGAATTCTTGTTTTTTTGTTGTTGTTGTTGTTTACTTGTCTGTTTTGCTTTTTGGGGGGCGGGGAGTGCATAGGCCGGAAATCGAATCCGTGCCTCCCTCATGGCAGGCGAGAATTCTACAACGGAACTACCCTTGCACCACCACCCCCACCTCCTATGTCTTTAAATGCATGTTTTAAATGCAATTTTATTGAGATATGTTCCCACAGCATAGAAATCATCCACGGTATACAATCACTGGTTCACAGTATTATCACATAATTGTGCATATAACCTCATGATCAAATTTAGAACATTTTCATTACTCCCGAAAAGAAATAAAAAGAAAAAAGAAAACCCTAATCCTCCCGTACTCCTTATCCCCCCCCCCCCCATATCATTGACCCGTAGTATTGGTGTGGTTGGCGAAAGAATACTAAAATACTGCTGTTAAGTGTAGCCCATAGTTTGCGATAGGTATATATTTTCCTATATACCTCTCAATAATTAACTGCTAAAATAGTGTCGGACATTTGCTCTAGTTCATGAAAGAACTTTTTTATGTTTGATAGTTAATTATAGGCATCATCCAGCACAAGATTCGCCCTGTTAAATACTCCCACGTGTTAGCCTCCAGCGTTCCTTCTGGGGGCATGCACGACTCTGAACTTCCCCTTCGCACCACCTCACACTCCGTCCAGCGCCGCTACTTATTCTCCATCGTAACGTGCTCTCGTCATGTCTGGTTATTTTTCGAGCCAATAAAGCAGGCATGTTTTCACAGCTTGTCAGATGCGGTTCTGAGCAACAGCCCCGACGAAGTGATTTTGCTGTGTGAGCGGCGTCTGCAGGTGTAACTGCATGAGTGCTTGTGCCGTGGATAAAAGAGGACAAGCGGATCTCCTCACTTTAAATGGAAACATTTGATTTTTTTTTCTTTTTCCCCCAGAGAGAATTTAAGTGCTACAAGAGCACTGCTCTTGTCTGTCTTCTTCCCGGCTGCATGCCTCCCACCGAGAACAGTGCTGGCTCTTAGTAGGTGCTCAGCTCCTAGTAGGTGCTCAATAACTATCTCTTAAATAATGAATAAATGGATTTCCTGTGGGAAAGACAGCTCAGCTCTTTCTAATTCAAGTATGGCCTGGTGAAACCCCATTTACAATACTTTTATTAAATAAAATTTCAGTGTAATTTGCATTAGCTGGGGAATTGATGATAGCTGGCGAATTATACCGACAGACCAACAGCCTGTCACCTGCAGGTGCCTTTTCATTATTATTCCCACTTTACAGATAAGGAAACTGAGGAGAGAATTAATATACCCTGTAATTGACATCTTACATTAGTATGGTGCATTTGTCACAATGGATGAACCAATAGTGATACAATATTAACTAAAGTCCATATTTTATTCACATTCCCTCAATTTTTTACCTAATATCCAGAATCCCCAGGATCCCTTCCTGGGTCCCACATGCATTTGGTAATGACACCTCCTTAGGCTCCTCTTGGCTGTACCATTTTCTTGGATTTGCCTCGTTTTTGATGTTTTTTTTTTTTTTTTAGGAGAACCAGTCAAGTGTTTTGTAGAATGTCCCTCCATTGGGATTTGTCTGCTGTTTTTTTCATATTTCAACTGGGGTGGAGGTTCCTTGGAAGGCAGATCACAGAGATGAAGTGCCATTCTCATCACACCATATCAAGGATACATGCTGTCCGGCTTGATCACCTGCCTGAAGTCATGTTTGGGTGGATTCTCTGTCAGATTACTCTTCCCCTCCCAACTTTCAATCTTAAAGTATCTTCATTGTCCCCCAAAGAAAGCCCATGCCCATTAATAGTGACTCCCCTTTTCCCTCCCCACCCACACCCCCACCTCAGGCAACAAGCAATCTACTCTCTGTCTCTATAGACTTGCCTATTCCGGATATTCCCTAGAAATGGAATCATACAATATGTGGTCATTTGCAATTGTCTCTTTTCACTTGGCATTATGTCTTTAAGGTTCACCCATCTATCAGTATGAAGTACTGTAAAGCAGGTATCAGTACTTCGTTCCTTTTTATGCCTGAGTAATATTCTATTGTATGGATATTCCACATTTAGGTTATCCATTCATCAGCTGATGGGCTTTTGAATTGTTTCCACTTTGAGGCTATTATGAATAATGCAATTATAAACTTTCATGGATGTACACTTTCGTTTCTCTTGGATAAGTATTTAGGAGTTCAATTGTTGGGTCTCACTGAGCAATTTTTAAAAGAAGAAAGACATGGCTGATTACAGATTACATAAGGAGGATGTCACGTGCCTAAGTCCTTTTTTTAAAACTCTTCTAAGGTTGCTACTATTACTGCTATTAGGATTAGATATTATTTATAAAGAAAACAGGAACTAAAAGAAGGGGCAGTAAATATTACTTTCTAATGTTAGGGATGTATGTGCCATTTTAAGGAGGCATTAGGTAGCAGGAAGAAATAAATAATTATACAGTGTTAAGCCCTAACATTTCTACACTGAAGAAGAAGGACTTGGACCAAGGGGGAGGGGCAGGAAATAGAAACGAACAAACAGAGCCTAAATTCTAGAATGCTATTATTTCCTATTAATCATTCCTGGTAAGAACCAGTTCAGTTAATTAGCAAGTTAAGACAAAAATTATTTCATCATTTTCCTTTCCATCCTTGATGGTAGGTAATGAAACTCAAATGGTTTGTAATAGATATCATTTAAATTGTTTCCTTAAAAAAAGTAGTCTATGAGTGCTTTTATATAAATTTCACAATATCTATTATTCCTTTGAAATATGATCGCCATAATTAAGCAGAACACTTTTAGGTCTTGTCTTTTAGCAGAGAATGAGAAAAGTGAAAATAAATCTTTTTTATGCAAAATAAGATAGCAGAAATAGTGATAAACATTAACTTGTCCAGTTTTCTATTTCTTTTGTTCCTTGTTTGCACTCAAAACATTTATTATAAGGTCCTACCCACAGCTGGAGTAAAATAAGGTTAGCTAATTGCTACTGGTTTACTTCTGTATCTAATTCTAGAATTTTGCTGAATTCTGGTAGAAAAGACCTTTATTAAGCAAAATATTAAAATGCAAGTCATCGTCTGGTCACTGTAGGCAATGTTGGCGTTATATTAGTGTGTAACAACAAAAGAAAATGTCACAGGGAATTGCCAAAGAGCAATACACTCATGGATGTACACCTAAAACAAAGTCCTAAAAAGTAAAGTGATGGTCTATACCAGGGTACAGTTTGAATAAGGCATTCCTGGCTGAGGCTCGGGAGGCAGAATCTGAGGAGTTAGCCAAAAGGAAAATGTACACAAGGAGGAGGGGTGGAATCTGTTTCCCCTGGGACATTTACAGACATACTAGATATACCTCTGGAATGATTCAGATCAGAGCTGGCCTGCAGAGAACGTGTCTCAGGCGTGCTAAGATATTGATCTTTTCAGCCCTAAGGGAAGCTGGCCAGGATTTGGGTCCACAGAGACCCAAGGCTGGTCATTTTGGCCACAAAACAGCCTTTAGGATCTACCCCTCCATGCTGTGCAAATCTCATTTCAGGTTCTCCATCATAAGAAAAAGGTTTAAATGAAGCTTGACAAAGGCTGACTTAGATGATTATTCCATAAGGATTAGGGAGACAATAAAATTTCGATTATTCCTGCTAATGAGGACAAGCAATGATTCAGTCATTGAAAATCGTTTCGGTTTAGCTTTAGAATTTAGGGAATGGGAATCGAAGGGCTTTAGCCCAGCATTAGAAGACTCAGCATCAAGTAGCTCTAGCCACTAATTTAATTTGTTTCTTGGTATCTCAATTCTGATAACAGGGTTTCTGTACTTCCCTTTGCTTGACCTTCTGTCTTGGGATTCTACCAACCACCCCAGACTTTGTGGGGCTTAAGGTCTGTCTTGTTCTTACAAATCTTCCTTTCAGTGGAATGAATTTCTCTGCTCCTGAGATCGAGCCCAGGGCATTCCAAGAAGAAAAAAAAACAACCAACATCTGTAAAGATACCGAGACAAAACTAAACATGTTGTGCTTAAGGAGATTGCAAGAGGGTCAACATGACTAAATTGAAGTGTAAAGCTCTGAGTATGAGACGAAACTAGAAAGGTAGGCAGGGAACATTATGTTAAGCCCTTGTACATCATAAAGACATACTGGAGATGTAGAGATATTGTGTATTAAAATGCATTATTTAAAAATAAATGTTTTAAAATAATATATGTTCATTATAGACAATGTGAAAAATAGCAATTTAAGGAAAGACATAAATATCACTGATTGTGATAATATCACCCAGATATTATCACTGATGATATTTTGGTGTTTTCCTTTCCAGATTTATTTCATAAGCATGATGTATCATGTCTTGACCTAAATATAGTATTCTGTTTCTATCACTTCACATAATATCTTGCACTTTCCCATGCCATTAAAATTCTTTCAAAACATAATTTTAATGGTGTATAGTATTTCAGCTTAAATAGTATTATTTATTTAGGCATTCCCCAAGTGCTTAAAATTAGATGTTTTCAATTTTTTACTAGTGTAAATAATGATGCAATAAATGTTCTTGTACATAAATACTTGTATTCTTCTCTGACTATTTCCTTGGAGTATTTCTTGGCAGTAGAATATCTGGGTCAAAGAGCAAAGATCTCAAAATTTTCTTAGAATTTTCGAACGACTTTCTGCTAAGGTTTGATTAATCAGGAGTGTCTCATTACGCTCTCTTCAACACTTAGAATGACATTGCTTTTTATCTTTGCTAATTTGAAAAGCAAACAATGGTATATTCTTTTAAATGTATGTGATAACTAATGAGGTAAACATCATTTTTAATGGCTGCTTGTATTTTTTTTCCCTAAAATGGTGTGTTAATGTGGTTTTCTGATTTTCCTATTGAAATTTTAGTGTCAGACTACTAATATAAAATTCCCAAGTGACCATTTTCATTCAAGGCTTTAAGTTGGTTTTATCTAAATAGAAGACTGACTATATGACTCCATGATGCTTGTTTAAAAAACAGACAAAGAATCACTCTGTGAAAATCTGAATTAATATCTTGGGAGTGATTACATTTCTTTATCTTTCTTCATACTCCATTTACTGATATCAAAGCTCAAATAAAAATGGACTGAACTCTTCAAGGTGGTGCTATTCGTGAGCCCAGACTGAATGGCCTGCTCTCTCGAACTGGGCTGTTATTGTAGGTATTCCTTTCCTTGAGGTAAAAGTCATAAAGTTGGGTGGCTGCCATGGCTCAGCAGGCAGAGCTCTGACCTGCCGTGCTGGAAGTCTGGAGTTCGATCCCTGGTGCCTCCTCCCCATATGCAAATTAAAAAAAAAAAAGTCATCAAGTTTTTTCGTTGAGAAGCTCCGTCTTCTGGAAGTAGCTCAGGGGTCACCAGGAACCGGGGGCAGGTAGAATGAGGAGTTAATGGTTAAGGGGTACAGAGTTGCTGGTTGCTGTTTGGGGTGATGAAAAAGTTTAGGTAACACAGCACTGTGAATGCGATGATGCCCCTGAACTATACATTTAAAAATGATAAAAATGGCAAATTTTATGTATTGTATATGTTACCACAATCAAGTATTTGAAAAGACCCTGTCTTTTATCTTCTGCTGGGCTGTAGGCTGCGTGTAGGAATCAGCATGTAGAAACAGCAATGGGGACCGTAAAAGGCTTCTCCGAGAAGGCCGGATGAAAACACTCAAGGAGTTGAAGGCAGATTTGTCACAGAAAGCTTCACTGCAAATAATTTTCTAAACTTCACTCAGCCGCATTCACAGCAGAGGCCATCTACCACGTCATCTTGGAAATTCGTTTAGATGGCAGCTAAAATGCAAAAGAAATTTCCTCTTTGATATTGAGCCAAATGTACTACACAAAGTGAAAAGAGCAACGGAGATGGTGTTGATGCTGAGACCATGTCAGGGTCTCGACTTCATTCCTCAATCGTCAAGAAATATTATCAGATATGACACAAATTTTGTCAAATTGAAAGGCGATGCAGGGCGCAGACTTGGTTTCATCTCCCAGAGACAAATGCAGGTGGGCAATAATGAGGCAGAGAAAATTCTGGAAAACCTCACTGAGGTTTAGGCAGATGAAGATTGGGGATAGAAGTGACCAAACAAAAGATAGAAAGCTCAAGTTTGCAGCCTCTCTCCTATCTCAGATAAATAGTTCATGAGTCTAATTTAGAAAACTTTGCAGAGGTGTGCCTCTTTTACCCTTTCACCAGGTAGAGGGCCTTTTAAAAATTTTTTAGTAGCAAATAAAGTCTCCAGATGGTGGGTGAGAGGGAGGACTATTAAGTCACACTAAAAAAAGAGTTGAAATACCCAAGGCTTTTACACTAAATATACTGACTTGATTGTTTACTCTGAAACAAACACAAATTGAAATTCAAGAGAACCTCTTGCCCCAGCTATTTCTCTTCAGGGACAGACTTTCCTCTCCTCCAACCCTCAGTGCAATAGATGACCTCCTGCTACAGGGCTCATTACAGAGAGAGTGATGGCAAAGCCCCATGACTTTGCCTGCTCAAAGTCCTCTTGTTACTCTGCCTTCTTCTCCCCACAAACAGGTAAAGGATTGAGCAAAACCATAAGCTGTCAACACCATCCTGTAAGCTCATGTGTGGAAGGGAAGATTCAGACATTAATCAGATAAGCAAGGACTAGACTCAAGAAGAATGTGCCTTCATTATTTTGGGGCAAACAGGCCAGAGTAGGATTGCCTTGCCAGAGATGAGTAGGCAAAACATACTGAACGTGGGACTTGGGTAAATTTTTGTTAATTTCACCCATAGACCTCCCAAAAGGAAAGAAAATACAAAGAAAGAAATAATATAGTATGTACAAGACTGGGTGAAGAATTCAAACTAGAAGAAAGCTTACTTTGGAGGGGAAAGAAATGTTTAGATACATATCCTTCATGTGCTTGAGGAAATTAAGTCCATGAAATGACAAAATGACTGAATAAGGTCCAAAAGAAACTCAAAATGCTAAGGAAAGGAACTGAGGAGAAACCAAATACAATCCCAGAACAAATACATGTGTTAGGAATAAAAAGGCATAGAATGAACAAGTGGAAAGCCAAGTCAAAGATATATCCAGTGACAGAAGGAAATGTTTCTGAAATGAGTATTTCAATTTGCATCTCAAAGGGTTTCAGGAAAAAGAAAAAAGAAAATAACCAACACCAAGAAGAATACTGGTGAAGCTGCTGAATTTAAACATAAAGAAAAATCTCCACAAGCAACCTGGAAGAGGGGATCAAATCCCTCTACAGGGAAAAGGAAATAGGCTGGCTTGAGATTTCTTCACAGGAACAGTCACCTGAAAATAATGAAGCAACATCTAAATGTTTTGAAGGGATGCGACTGAGAAATTCTATACCCAGAACAAGTGTCACTCACTCATACAATGACAGATTGTCTCAAATATGCAAGCATTCTAGAGATATACCATCTCTGAAAAGTCAACTGATGATAAAATTCAACAAACAAAGACTTGAAATAAAATGAAAAACTAGAATGGATGAGTCATAGAGTTTGCCAGGTGTCTACTTTAGTAGCTATTGCTAAAATGCACTTCAAAACAGTCATCTCAATTCACACTGTAGTAATTTTGCACTATATGAAGTGGTTGTGTTCCCGGAAAAAAGGCCGTGGATTCTTTTGCCTGATGTGCTCAATATCCAATTCCTGAGATACTTTCTCAAGAGAGAAAGAGTTTATTACTAGGTGCATGCAGGAGAGCTGATGGCCTAGAGGCCCAAAATCTGTCTCCCTGAGTTTAGGGCGTTCAAGGTTTTTAAGGATTTTAGCAAGGGGAGAGGAGCTCATTTTGGTTAGCAAGTTCAAAGCAGAAAAGAAGACTGTTCTCAGTACCATTCCAGTAGGAGAAAATAAGTTGAAAGGAGGGGAGGCAGTGCTACACTTCAATGATAAAGGTGTAAGCCGAAAGGAAGACAAGTTATCTTTCAATAGCAGAGCCTAGCTGATGTGATTTACAAATGTCCAGAGGTGAAGCTAGGTAGTGGCTGACTTCCAATTCTTCATTAGCATTAGGGCCTTTGCCCTACAAGAAAATGACCAGATAAAGGGAGTGACAGCTCTCACAGTCACAAAGGCACAAGATAAGGGCTTTTACAATCATGTCGGATATCAGGGCAGCTGAATTATAGTTTAGGGGTTTCAGGTATTCCTCTGCTTACTCCATTATCCCAAAACGCAAAAATGTCTAAATAATGATTCAGTAATCTAAATCATCCCTGAAGTCCTAATTTCTCAGTTACAGTTGCATCAAGTTACCGTTTTCCCACTTTCTTGCCAATACTTAGTGTTATAAGACTTTCACATTGTTTCCAATATGATGAGCACTTAATGGCATCTCATCACTTGTTTTAATTTACATTTTACTGATGTAAGGTGCCAAATTGTTGCCCAAAACGGTTATATCCATTTTTCATTCCCATTAGCAAAATATCAGCATTCATTTGGGACCACATCTTTGTACACACTTGATTCTGGTCATCAGTTAATCTAACATATAGCCTGCAAATTTGATGCTCTTAACCACTGATGTAAATTTATATATTATATACACACTTCTAGCCCCCTTCCATAAATATAGGAACATTTCTCCCATTTTAAACACAGGCCATACATATAATATATATCATAACCTCTTATTTTGTATTCAACAGTATATTGGAGGATTCCACAATCTTCCTTTCCTTCATTTCTTACCACCAACAAAGTCTGTGAAGGACACATTTTGGGAAAGTAGTCCTTTCTTCCTTTATCACACAACTGAACTAAAACTCATTCATGCTTTAATAGAGTATCAAAGTGAAAATACTGAGCAATATATGGATTCTGTAAAAAATATATTTACTCTTGCTGAGGATAGAAGTGATGATCTGGCAAGAAAAGCTAGAAAATAAGCATCTGGTGCAATATCTGGTGCAATCAGGACCTGAACATTCATTGTTGACCCCATGAAAAGTAAGTACTGTTCTCCGATTGACTGCTGGTGGAATTTCCTATTAAACGTAATCACTGTGCCTTACATTAGATTTGAATGAATCGTCAATGGATGCGAAATTAAGGAAGACATTTTGATGAGAGGAGGATATTAGTTGATCTTAAAGTATCTTTCTGCAGACTGCGTGTTGCAAGGAAAAAAAATAATAATTAGACACTGGAGAAATTGAACAACACCTTGACAAAGTAATCAAAATTAGATGGACCTCCAGGCACTAGAGTAACTTTCCAGAAACCTACAACCCCCCTGGTCCAGATAAGTCCTGAAACCTAGCCCAGCCTCTCCAGAACATCAGATAGTTCCATCTCCTTACCCCATATTGTGACAGACCCTTCCAATATGAAAAATTTATGATGGCCATAGTCCAAACACCCCTAAAGAGAGGGATGGAAAGATCAAAGGTGATGGTGGAGTTATACAGAAAACATAGGATTTAACAAATGAATATGAATGCTGAATCATTAAATTAATGTCTCTTTTAATCTCCAGTGTCTTAGAGAAGCTAGAAGTAAAAACCTAAAATTGTGAAATTATAACCCATGTCAAACTCTGAAATATGTTCTACAATTAATTGCGGTTCCGTGCTTTGACATTTATTGCTTTTTTGTATATGTGTTATTTTTCACACAAAAAGAAGGAAAAAAAGTCGATTGTGGTGATAAAAAAATATTTAAGCCTTCTAGCCTCCTATATTCCGGAGCAGCTAGAAGGAAAAATCTGAGAGGATCGTATGATAGCCCATGACAAACTCTGGGATGTGTCCTGTAACCACTTGTTGAAGAGTGCTTTGAAAACTATTGCTCTTTTGTTTCTCTGCTTTGTATATATGTTATACTATGCAATAAAAAAGTTGGACCTCATTGCCTCCCCATGGGATGCCATAAAAAAGGGCAGAACATTACTTACGGTGTATTCTGACCAGAAATTCAGAGCCTGAGTCTAACACCAAGGAAATATCAGGCAAACTGAAATGAGGAGCATTTCGTTTGGAATTAAAAGGGAGGAGCACTATATTCTTAAAAAAGATGGCAGTGTCAAAAAAGACAGAGACAGACTGTGGGAATGTTCAAGTTATAGGATGCAAGAGACATGGCAACTAAATACAGTACCTGACTCCAGACTGAATCCTATACTGGAGGAAAAAGAAATGATATAAAAGACATGATCAGATCAAAATTGGAATATAGAGGATAGATTAAAGTTTTGATTCAACGTTAAATTTATCAAACTTGATAACAGAACCATGATCATGTAAAATAATATCTTTATTCTTATGAAATATATATTGTATGTATTTAGGGATAAGGGCCATAATGTCTAGAACTTCGTTTCAAATAATTCAGAAAAAAATATTTTTAGTTTATATATATGCACTCTTATGTATATATGTAAATATATGTGAATATGTCTGTGTGTATGCACGTGGTAATGCAAATGGGGCAAAGTGTTAAGAGTAGGAGAATTTGAGGAAAGAGTATATGAGTGTTTCACATATACGCTTGCAATCTTTCCAGTTTGTATAGTATATGTAGCATACGGTATAGTGTGAAGCTATTTCCAAATAAAAAGTTTTGAAAAAAAAAATGCCTCCCACCCATCTTTTCTTTGGAAGTTACTGGAGAATGTGCTCCAGTGAAAGAGTGGAATAAACCAATTACACTGAAGACAAAAATCTAGGAAACAAGGAACTCAATCCTGGGTAGATGGAGGGCAGTTTTCTGGCCTATGAGGACTGCAAGGACAGCTGTGCGGGAGCCAAGAAAAATCAATCCTGCCAGGACCGGCAGAATGGAGGGATTCCAAGAGACAAGTCTTTTCAGCTTCTCCAAATGTGACTGATAGATTACCTGATGTGCTTGGGTTGATAGGAGTTTTATAGTTATTTCAGAGAGTTTGGGAAGAAGTAGCAGTAGGAAACATGTAAAGAGGCAATTGTTAACTCTAGGAAAAAATTAAATTGTACAACAAAAGAAACGTAATACTTGTCTTACTTGTAAACAATATTTGCATGGTAATGACACTGTAAACATGGGATATTCAGCTATGCAAAAATTGTGGTGAAACTATCTCTGGAGAATAGAAGAAAGCCAGTTTGTATGGGGTAGGGGGTGTGCGATTACTAAATTCACACATTCCATAGCTGTAAGTTTGACAATGCCTAAATTGACTAATAAAAACAATATGAGCATGTCATGCAGAAATACGGAGAGAAAGATGAGAAGAAAGAGGTGAAACCAGAGAAAAAAAGAGGTGAAAGTGACTGTTTCTGTAAGTCAGAACTCATGTGGAGAAATGAACTGAAGTTTCTGTTTTGGGTGTTTTTTTTTTGGGGGGGTAAGCTTTATAATATTAGTTAACTTATCTACATCTATTGTTTAGATAAACCAAACATTTTAAAACTCCCAAGTTATTTTCTATGGCTATTGATATAATAAAGCAAGAGGGAGTTGATAATTAGAAAGCCTTGATCATTAGATTCAGGCTATGATATTAACTATATTATATTATTCATTATATTCAGGATAAAAGTTAGCTCTTTATATTAATTGTTTTAAAGTGGGTGAGGGTATACACTTTGTGTGAGGAGAGGGACAGAGATTGAGAGGAAAGAGAAAGGGAAGGACTTAGGTTTTGAATAATTCAGATATTTGCAGGACTAAAGAGGAAAACTGTCTTCATCACACAATTTGTACTATGCTTGTGCTCAAGAAAGTAATTCTGATCATTGTAATACCTATAAGTAAAAAGGGGAAGCATGAAAAAAAAAAGTTCCTGAAACACAGAAGGTTGTTTTTATAATTTTGGAAACAGGTCAAGGTGGAGAGGTGGAAACAGAGAAAAGATGGTTACTTGATTTTTACAAATTAAGTACTAGGCAATGTGTACAGCTGGGGAATTATTTCACTTGCAGGACAGGTGTAACAGAGTAAAGGACAAGAGGAGTTTATACATGTTATTTGGGCGTCAAGCTGAGATTTCCCTGGGGAAGAGGGGAGGCAAAGAACAGTGGGTGGTACTCCGGCACTCAGTCTGGTTGGTGGAAATTTTAAGACTGAGCAAAAATATGCTGGATTTTCTTTGGCAAAAAAAAAAAAAAATGTGTAAGATTACCAGTGATTTCTTAATCGAATTTTGCAAGTACAAACAATGACTGTGTATTATAAAAAAGGGCTATTCAGAGTTCAATTTCTTCATAGTTCCAGCAAGGCAAAGATCAAATTTTAATATATATATATAAAAAAAAGACAGACAGACACTGAGTGAGAAGTTGTAAACACTTTGAAGGTATTTTAATGGATTTTTATCTTATGGCATTTCAAACTAGAATTCTTAGAAATGGAACATGTGAAACTGACTTAAAATGCTATGGTAAAGGAGTTTTTTCACTCTCATGTCAATTTAAAATAAAATGAACACCTGCTTATTCGAAGGCTGGTGATGTCTATTTATTGACTGAAAATCCTTCATGATTGTGATGCCAAATATCCCAGCAGAACAAAACTGTAAAGCCCATCACCAGGATATTTCTAAACAGTCAGATGCTCGGCGCCTGCTAGACATAACAGCCCAATGACATAACTCCGAACACAGACATTTCACAGAAACTTGCAGGTTGTGCGCAAATATTTGGGATGGTATAGGTAGCTGCTCATTGCACTTGTCGCATGCCTGAGGAAATGGGCGATGCAAAATGCACAGCTTTGTTTAAATCTGTTTTAAACTAGCTTGGCTTTCTGCTGAAATGGGTTCTAATAGCTACTCTTTGCCTTCACCATCATAGGCATGAGCTTGAAAGGTTTGTTTTGCATATCAAGAAAAAAGAAAGTCGTATTCTGGGGTTTCCAAACCGGGATCAGGCATTTGTTAGATTTAATTTGTGGTCAATCTAATCTCTAGTGGAGAACCTGGCAGCTGCATTTTAAAACATAAGAAAGCAACCAGTGTGACTTGGTTGTCTTTTTTTTTTCTTTTTTCTTTTTTTCAACTGAGGATAGTAGAAGAATAAATCTGATAACCACAGTATTCCACTGGAGAGATTCAAGAATGGGGGGAAATGCTGATGCATTATCCATTTGATGCAAAAGGAACGTGTGCCGAAATTCAATGGCTCCCCCAAATTTGGAAGTTAAGAAGTGGGAAAAGTAGTCAAATAAGTAAAGAGGAAATGTTTCCAATACCAATAACTTCTAATGTTATTAATATATGTATTTACTTATACATATGGACTGAGTGCCAACAGCAATAAAAAGAAAAAATCTGACTGTCATAGTTCTAACATACAAACTCAAAAACAGCAAAACCAAAGCTTCCTCCTATGTGGTAAAAAAAAAACTGAGACAAGGCGGCCACGTGTCTCAGCAGGCAGAGTTCTCGCCTGCCATGCCAGAGACCCGGGTTCGATTCCTGGTGCCTGTCCATGAGAAAAAAAACAACTGAGACAGAAACGAAAAGGCTTGGCTTATGACTACCTCTTCATTGACTCTGAAAACTTGGAACATTTTTCCATATTGATATCTGATTTTCTTTTCCAGTGCTACTGCCAGTGTTTTAATGCCCATCAGGTAATAGAATCGTAACATCTGAAAGCAGGAAGGGACACACCGGAGGTAATTCAGCTGAACCCTTTGATCCATGAGGAAATGAGTTTCAGAGATGTTAAGGAACTTGATGCCAGATGCCAGAGCCAGAGAGAGGCAGACCCGGGCATCCTCTCACCCGTGCACCTGGCTTCTCATTTGGAGGAGGCTCGTGTGTTAAAATGCAGTTCCTCCCTCATTTTCACTTACTCCTTCAACTTTCCTTTCTTGTCCCCAAATATTTTGTTCTTGTCTTGCCTCTCTCATCATGTCCTTTTTCTCCCCTTAAATGAATCACCGTAATTCCTAACCTTAAACATTTGGAATCGTTGCTGAGCTTAGCACCAGTAAACAATGTATTGATGTGCTTTAGAAAATGTTGAGGCAAAATAGTGTATTGGAAAGAATTTTACACTTGGATTCAGGAAACCTACGTTGTAATGCCAAGGTTTGCCTTTAATTTTCTGCAACTCTGGGCAAGTCTTGGCCTTTCCACGGTGCAGTTTACTGATCTGCAAAAGAGAGGATTGGTCTGCATGGTCAAGGATTCATCTGATCCTTCTGTTTAGTTTGTGTTGAACAAATTTCACTGTGAAAACGAACAAGCAACCCCCCCAAACCTACTTTTCTTAATTGTCATAATTCCTTTCCCACTGGAACAAATCTATATTCTTCATGTTATGCCTCAGTCTTAGCTTCCCATTTCCACCTATCAAAATGGGAATTGTCTTAATGTAGTTCTCCTTGTAAACTGCTTAGCACAGCACCATGCAAAACTAATGGCTTAATAAGTACTTTTCAACGTGATAATGACAATAATTACAAAATAGAGTGCAAACGTAGACATTCTAATGCCTGATATTCTAAAATCTTTACAGATACCTCTCTATTATTTGTTTTACTCTTTTTTTTAAAGACTGAGAATAAAACATTGGTTTTAACAGGAAGAAATTAGTTAAATCTCCATAGGGACCATCCCTAGCCAAACTATTAGTTAATTAAGTTTAGAGGGATCCTAGCCAAGGTTTCTCTCCTGGCCCCTAATAAACAGACTTTGCTTAGTCCATTAGAAAAATATTGAAATTCCCTAAGTGGATAAAATAAAAATGGTTGAAACAGAGGCTAAATAAGATTTTAGACTTGGAGAAGAATGAGGCATTTCTTTTCTTATTACGTGCATTTAAAAGACATAACATTTTTAAGAAATGAAAAGGAGGTTAATTCTTTATAAATAAGACTTACTTAAGTGTACGGACTGCAGGATTTGCCACACTTGTTCACTGGAAAAAGAATTCCATACTATATGAAAGGGTGCAGCATGTCTTAAGTCTAAAATCAAAGTCGTGTAGCCAAAGGCGATTGACTGCCCAATAGCAGTTTGAATGACCATTCCAAATGATAAGCAGAGGACAAAACCAAAATGATTGAGAAGTTAGAAAGTGGAATTACTGGACACTTTATTGGATTACTTAGGAGCATTAGCTCAACTCTTATTATAGAATTAGGGTTGCCTTTTGAAGACGTTTTAGCTACCCACCATTGTGATAGCCAGCAAGACTTCACTGGTTCATTGGTGATCACATTTTGTTCGTTTGATTGCAATCTGGGTGAGAGGGCTGGCTTATCTGAACTGTTCTTCCTTAGAAAACAAATGCTCCTTTTGAACTTTCTCTTGGCTTATACTAGTACTTGGAAAATAGGGGGTGGTTTTCAATATGGTGTGGGAGAGATTCTGGGTTAATATGGCAGGACCCTTCAAGGGAAGAGCGACACAAGGAAAGGAGGGTGGGAGAAAGTACAATTAGAAACAATTAACATTATCTGATCTTTTAGTCTCACAACTCGAGGTGAGTGAGAACAGACAGCCCATTCATTAGGACAAAGAGTGACACTCAAATATTTGGTGTCTCACTTGAGGATAAAAATGAGCTATCCCTCTCCTGAATATCAGCTAGTACCATCTCCCTACCCCATATTATTGACGTCCCCTTCCAACATGAAAAACTTAGAATGACCATAGCCCAAATACCCCTAAAGAGTGGGATAGAAAGATCAAAGGTGATGGGGAGTTATACAGAGAAGGTAGGATTTAACAAACGAATATGATTGCTGAATCATTAAACTGATATTTCTTTTCAGATCCAGTATCTTAGAGCAACCAGAAGTAAAAACCTAAAATTGTAGAATTGTAACCTATACTAAATTCTGAAATCTGTTCTCTAACTAATTGTTGTGCTTTGAAATTTATTGCTTTTTTGGATCTATGTTATTTTTCATAAAAAAAGAAAAGAAATCTCAATTGGGATGATAAAAAATTATTTATTCTTTCTAGCTTCCTATATTCTGGAACAGCTAAAAGGAAAAATCTGAGAGGACGGTATAGTAGCTCATGACAAACGCTGGGGTCTGTCCTGTAACTACTTCTTGAAGAGTTCTTTGAAAACTATTGCTTTTTTCTTTCTTTGCTTTGGTTTTTTTTTGCAACGGCAGCCACTGGGAATCGAACCCGGGTCTCCAGCATGGCAGGTGAGAACTCTGCCTGCTAAGCCACCGTGGTGTGTCCTTCTTTGCTTTGTATATATGTTATATTATACAATAAAAAAATAATGAAATAAAATAAATTGTACACCTAAAAAAAATAAGTTATCGTTTAGAAACGTATGTAGGGAGATGGACAGTGTTATAGCACCACATTCCGAATGGCCGTTGAATCTTCTCATTAACCATAATGCCCGGCTATGAATTGACCCCAATGCTAGAACTTCTCTTGGTGATTTAGAAGGATAGTTGTGTCACTCATTGAAAGGCTTTTCAGTGAAGGACATATTTACGAATGTTCACCTCTACAATCTATGTTTACTCAGTCATATTGGGAAACACATCGTTTAAAAAAATCACTTCTGCCAAATCAGCCTTCCGTAAAATAAGATTATGGCCCTGTATTACCCACATCCTTCATTTCTCCTTTGCATTCTCCAACAATTTTGGACCATTTCATTGCTCACTACGTTTCTCCAATAGAACATAGAGGAAATTTTAAAAGATGGAGCTCAAACAAGAATTTCATCTTGTGCAAAAGCAGCAGGTTTGGGAGAAGGTTCTGTGAGGAACCTTTAATACCAGTCATTTAAGAATTCTATTCCAACATTCTTTTGATGTTTCCCAACAAGAGTTTTTCAAAGTTGACCATCTGATTAATCAGCAATATTAAGCCAGACCAGTTGGTGAATATGGATTATAAATGACTCAAAAGTAGGGACTCAAAAACACATCATATGCACTCTCACTGTTTCCCTGGAAAGTGGTACTAGCACAGAGACGGGGTAGATGTCTCAGGAGTTGGGTCATTGATGCTGGGTTATTTACACATCCCAGGCCCAGGTAACAGGAAAGAAGGAAGAGCAGACAGAGCAAGAAGGAAGAACAGACAGACCTAGAGGTCCTTTGGGGATGTGTCTCAAAGGCTTCACTACCCTAACCTAACAGTTTGGCTAGGGATTGTCCCTTAAAGAGATAGCCATTTCAATTGTCACCTCCTGAGATACAAACATGAATTAATAAGCTGTCATCTTTCCATACTGCCAGAGTATGACTTCTGTAGTCTGATGTTACTTCCAGCAAGACAGTTAGTTGCCTGACAGCAAATCTGAATGGCATGTAGGAGGGATGGTGGCACTGGTATGGAGTGGCATGGAGAGTGGAAGCAGAGAAGGACCCGGAGTAGGAACCGAGCAGGGAAATTGTGCACTACTCTGACTTAGGATGACAGAAAATCTCTGTGTTGAACATAACAATGAGCATCTTGTCTGCCAGGGAGCTGCATGAGGACACTGGGCAGCTAAAGCAGGGAAAGAAGGACTGTAAGAGGTTCTTGCAATAAATTTTATCTTCACCGTTTTGTTTTGTCCTGGCCCTTGGCCACTGAGAGAGTAGAGGGGATGACGAGGGTTTTGGCTTTGGTGACAGATCAACCCTGGGGAGGAAGGGATTGCAGAACCGGGGGAGGATTTTGGCCTTCCATGGTGCGTGTGTGTGTGTGTGTGTGTGTGTGTGTGTAGAAGTTGGGACCAGGCATCTGACTGTAAAGCAGGGACCTCTGTTTGAACAGCAGAGTGATTTTGGCGAGCACATGGATCAGGAGGGTAAGTGGACCCAAGAATCAGAACAGAAAGCTGGATTTGGGGGGTGAGGGGAGGGAGTTGCTCCAAGGCTGGGAAAAACGATATTGACCTTTGTGCCTCTTCTCTCTTTCTTCGGCATTGTGCCCTCTTTGTCTTTCTCTTCCTCATTCTGCATTTTGTCTCTTCTCCCATGCTTTCCCTTTCCAGCTGTACCTTTCCCTCTCCCTTGATAGTACATAGTAGGGAGCTGAAGTCTATTTTATATTACCTATATTCTAAATAAATCACCATAGTATACAGAAATCAGAATAATTGAGTTTTAGTTTCAGCTTGGTTCCCAATTAATTGGATGATCTTAGGTAAGTTCATTAACTTCTCTGAGCCTCCGTTAGGACATTTGTGCAATAGGGGATTTGGAGGAAGGGTCTTCTAAGGTTATCCCTTCTTGTGTTTAAAGCAAGAGGATTAAACTGCTATCTCAAACCAAATCGATTGTTTCTCATTTGTATGAGGGTATTTTGGAATCTCTTCCCTTTAGTAAGTGATACTGTGGGGAAAAAGCCCCCTACCTCTGAATCTGTTTATATTTTTGACATGTAGTGCCTTTTTAGGTAATGAGTTTCATAAGTTTTCTAAGGATAAGCTTTAAGATCATCTCTAAAAACAGCCTCAGATGGTAAACAACATCGTAAATGTAATTAATGCCACTCAATTGTACACTTAAAATGGCAAATTTTACTATATATATATATATGTTACCATAATAAAATTTTGAAAACTTAACTTCAGCCAAAAAAATTTTTTTTGCATGCTGTATAGCAGGGTCACATTTCATTATTTTTCCATGTGAGTATCCCATTATTGCAGCACCATTTGTTGAAGTTTTGTTTTGTTTGTTTGTTTTGCTTGTTTGTTTTTGGGAAGTGCATGGACCGGGAATCAAACCCAGTTCTCCTGCATGGCAGGCAAAAATTCTACCACTGAGCTACCCTTGTACCCCCCAGTCAGATGTTTCTAATGCATAGATATTCATGGAGCTCTATATGTGTTCAGAGTCGTGTTAGTCACCATGGAGGATTTTTGAAAAAGGCCAATATATAAGACAATGGTACTGCTCTTAAAAAGTTAAAACCAAATTGAATGTGTTCCAGGTTTCAGGGATTATTGACTTTTAAAATTTCCTTTCATACATTCCAATTTATATTTGGATTTTATTTTCGTCACCATCTCTGGAACTAATCCATCCTGTGTTATTTCTTTGGTTTTCCTTCCCCATTCATAACCCTATTTTGTGTGTGTGGTAGACACTATCCCACCTTCAGTTGTTCATAAGTGAAAGCCCTTGCGTGGATGGTGCTTTAATTTCCTAGCTGCTAATGGGTTGACTTAACAATGGGAATTTATTGGCTTATGGTTTTGAGGGAAGGAGAAATCCAAGATCGAGGCATCAGCAAGGTGATGCTTTCTCTCCAAAGATGGTGGCATTTTGGGGCTCGCTGCTGGCGATCGCTGGTCCTTGGCTTTTCTGTCACATGGCAATGCACACGACAGCATCTTTTCCTTTCTCTTCTGGGCTCCATTGACTTCCAGCTTCTGGCTGCTTCCTGTGGCTTCTCTTCTGTGTCCACATTCCTTTGTGTATAAGGACTTCAGGATTGTTGGATTAAGGCTCGCCCTTGTTCCCTTTGGGCACTTCAAAGGACCTCTTTACAAAGGGGTTCACACCCACAGGACCAGGAGTGGGACCTGAATATGCCTTTTGTGGGGGACACGAGTCAACCCCCATAAATAGCATGGGACAGAGCATTCCATATTTCACCCTTGCCTCCATCGAGAAGGCATGCCATGAAGGAGAATTAGCATTCTTGGAAACTAAAATTATTCAAGAAACATGCTAGGTCTGCTCGTGGCAGCCTTAAAGGATTGAGACTCCTCGTCTGGAAAGTTGAAGGATTATGAGCAGCGTGCTCAAAGTCTGATATATATTGAGAGATTTTAATGAGGGGACCCTGGAACTCAGGAGAATCCAACAGAACTTAAAGATAAAAGATTTTGGACTAATTAAATGAGCCAATCTTTGCACTTAAGAATCACTGCTCCGAAGAAATAGTATGGGTTTCCTTAACTCTCCAAGTCCCTGGATGAGGCACAGACTGTAAGGATAATTTTAAATAGAGTTTGATATTTAAATAAATAAATAGAATTGGGCTTAAGGGGGGAACGTGGATCAAAGAGCCCCCTTTCACATGGTTGATAGTGGCTAGTAAGTGAAAGGGTTAAACTGGCTGCTTAAGCATCGGTCTCTAGAACCTCTAGAAACTAAGGAGTTCATTTTAAAATGCTGTAATGTACATCTTGATTTTATTTATGTATTTAATAAATATATAGAGAGAGCTTATTATGTCCCAGGCATACTTTTAAGCCCTTTGCAAATACAGTTTAATTCTCCAAGGAAGAGACTGCTAGTGTCCCATTTTACAGATGGTGTTACCGAAGCACAAAGGGATTAACTTGCCCAAAGTTTCTTGGTTAGTAAGATTTCAACCCGAGCAGCCTGACTCCAGAGTCCATCTGCTTAAGCCTTATTCCACACCATCTGGCTTACCTCGTCTCCTGGGATTTAACCAGGGATTCCAAGGTATAGGCTAAAACTTGCCTCTACGGAGATTTTCTTTTTAACCTGATACCACATTGATCCTCATTGCCAGCGAGATAGAAATCACATTTCATAATATTTCCCTAGAGTTCTAAGCCTCACACTGGGGAAAGCAATCCAAGATTCCTACAAAATATTTGTTGGTCGTTTATCAGAGGCAGAATACTGGGCTCTTGTGGCTTTAGATGACCAATTCTTATCTCTTACCTGGCAACATCCCACAAAGGTATGAGGGAACTGAAATTGTCTTCTCTGTTCACTTGCAGATAACTTCTAATTATGCAGACCTTGAAGAAATGCATTAACTATAAGGCACTGCGGTCCTGTGACACTGCATGGATTCCAAGTTCTTCTCTGGCCGTGTGTTTCCAGGTGTCCATTGACAGTCAACCAACATTGTGCAGATGCCTGATTTCAATGTGAGAAAGAAATTTCTCTATGAAACCAACCAGAGAAGCCAAATTTAATGAATAAACATTTTCAACTATGAGGACTACTAGGGAAGAAAAAAATCACTGCAGGGAAAGAGGGAATTCTTTACCCCTGGCCAGAAACAGTGAGAGTTTTGAAGCTTGGGATTTTCTCCTTTGGACTTTCTGCTAGAAGCATCGGTAGCCAGACATCAGTAAGCACAGCAGGGAGAATTAATTCCTTTCTAATTATTAAATGGAAAGAAAGTACACATGTCCGACCTGCTGAACATGCTACTTCGCCTTTGCTCATACCGGGCTGCAAACCTCCCACGCCCTGCCCTTCAGAGTTGCAGGTTTAAAGGCTTTGTTTGGAGTCGTTCATTGCTCAGAGTCACGTGTACAGGAGCCAGAAACACACCTCTTTCTTTTTTTCCCATTCCAGCTGACTCACCCCCAACTTTTATGGAGGTGACCACAAGAGGCCAAGGCAGGGCATGGAAGGCGAATACGGCGCCAGTGAAAGTTTGGACTTCAATGAATCAGCACACTTAGGGATTGAAAAGATAGAGCCGAGGGAAGGGCTTTTTCTGAGACATTCTGTAGCTTTTCTATTTCCCTTTAGGAGTTGGTGCTGGCCCCAACAAGAGGTTTGCTAACCAACGTCTTGATGGAAGGTTAGTGACAGACCCTTTTCCAATCATGACTGGGAAATAAGGGCAGGATATGCTCAATGAGGAGGGTACAGGGACCTGCAACCTCTCCTAAACCAACCCCCACTCCCCGTCGAAAGCAAAGCTTGGTTTCTTGAAATGGTCCCTGGAGTTTTCTGTCTTGTTCTAATAGAAAGCATCAACACTCTAAAAAAAAAAAAAAGAAAAGGTTATTTCTGATATTTCTCAATAGGCCCCAGTCCCAACATTTCCATTGCAGAGAAATCCTAAGCAAACTTGCTGGCTGATCTCACCTGTTGTTCTGAGAGCCAGCTCTGCCCCAGGTGTTCTAATGTTGACATGTGCTACAGGGAGCCAACTTAGAACATCTGAGAACAAAAGGAGAAAAACATTATGAAACGTGATTTCTCCCTGGGATATGCCAGATAGGAAGGAAACACCTTTGTAAGGAAGCAGGTCTCAGCCTGAGTGGCAGAGACCTGGTGTAGAGTGCCAGGAGGCCATGGGTGTTTGGTGGCGGTGGTGGTGGGGAGAAGTTAGTAAACAAGGTGGTTTAAGGATTTCTAAAGAGACCTCTCAGCTCCGGAAAAGTAGCATGATGCTGAAATGCCCACAGTACTGTAGATGTCAGCATGTCCCAAACCCAACGGGACACGGTTCATTTTGGTAGAGTCCATTTACTTCAGGCATATATAAAAAAGCAATGTCAGATTCACCCACAACAGGCATGTGAGAAAACTTCATGAATGGCCAGGTATGAGCAGCCAGGTAATTGGGAAATGTATCTATAGCTGAGTACTTTGTCAATCTCTGACTTCTTTGGAGATGCTGCTAGAGAGTGGAGTTACAGAGAAGGTAGAGACAGGGTCTGGCTTCTTCCCTGGATAGTTTAACTCAGATGAGAGGTGCTGGGGAATTCTAGTTCTTTGTGTCAAGCTGAAGGCTGAAAGAAACATTGCCCTGCTGTGAACCAAAGTTCTTTATCACTCACTTAAGGAAATGCCATGACAACAAAGCAGGGAGCTTTATACTCCTTTGGGTTCTCCTAACTCGAATAACAACATTGCTAGTTGATCATTTCCAGCTAAGTCAGACCATACCTGCTATGCAAGATTTCTAGGCAAAATAATTCAGTGCAAGAAGCTGTCAATTTCCTGTCTGCCTCAGTGACTCTAAAGAGATTGACAAAGACCAGAGATATGAAAGGAAAATATTTATGAAATAGAATCAGAGTCCCTGCTCCCTCCACTTGGCACCAATCTTATCTTTCTAGAATAATTCTAAGACTCTTATTCAAGTTGAAACTCACCCTGCTGCCCCTCCATGATGAATATTTGTATAGTTGAATATTTGCTTGTCACTCAGTTAACCAACCAATTTATTTCACACAAGGAACCATATTATGTGAGGGAGTCAAAAGGGACGTGCACATTTTCTGATAATTATTTCAGTACATTGGGTTCAACTGCAGCTCAAAAAAAAAAAGGTCTTATCAGGTTATCCTTTAAAAAAAAAACTAATATTGATGAATGTGCCTAAATATTTTCTCACCTAAGCTAACTTGTGTTGGTTAAGTTATGCTGATGTTATACATATAACTGAGCTAGGAACCGGGAATGCCAGAAACCCATTTGAGGTTGAAAGAACAATGAACTTAAAATAACTGTGGTCACTGAAGTATTTAGTCATGAAAATTCTCCAGGTTCATGGACTGATTTGAGAGAGAAAGTAAAGGGAATTTGGTGGTTGTGTGGTTTAATAGCAAGATCTCAGAACCAATAGTCAAGAGATCTGACTTCAGGTTCCTGCTTTGTCATTACCCAGTTGTATGACTCAGAGTAATTCACTTCTCTCCAGGCTTCATCTGGGGAGTGAAGTAATTGATTAGATGCTTTCTCTCATCTTATCCACATCAATTAATCCATGACATTGGTAATAATGGTTTAGAATATGCTGGTTTTGATCAATGATACCCTCTTTTGTTTATAAATGATCTGATTAAATTAAAACTGCATAAATTTGAATGCTTGGGATTTTTTTCCCAATAGCTTTTCTAATCCTTGCATTCAAACTTGGACAACCAGGCTAGTTAAACAGTTTAGGATGAGGGAGGACTGTGGGAAGATGACAGAGTAGGGGGCTCCAGGAATCAGTCCCTTCACCAGAAAAACTATTAGACAGGCAGGAATGGTCTGAATCAACTATTTTGAAACTCTGGAATCTAGCAGAATATGGTACTGCATCCAGGAAAGAGCAGGATGAAGAGACTGGTAAATCATAGGAAATATCAGCAAATGACTCTCTCCACACCATGGTTACTGGTGCCCAGCCCCCTACTCTCATGGCCCTGGGCAGCAGGGTCTGGCCCCTGAAGGAGCTTGCTGGTGATAGAAAGGGACATAAGGATCCCCTGGAATCCAAGGTGGGTATGTGCTGGTCACTGATCATGGCTTTCAATTGGCTGATTCAGATCAGGCCTGGCTCTGAGGTCAGCCGTTGTTCCAACCTACCCCAAACAAAGGTGGTGGAGAAGACTTCGAGATGGTACACTTCCTCAGAGCTGCAGAGGACATTGGAAGGGCTGCACTTGCTGGGAAGATCTAAATAGGGCAGTTTTGGGGAGCCATGGAAGAAGCTCCTGACCCCTCCCTCATTCCCCCCCAGGACAGTTTGGAACCAACCAACTCTTCCTTTGTGGGTCCTGCCCTTGTCCCAGCTGGAAAAGACTGACTTGGGTAACTCTTCTCTCACATGCGCCCCCCTGCCCCGAGAATTTGCCCTCCAAGGCAAAAGCAGCCAGAAACAGCAAAATCAGCATAAAAAACAATTGCGGAGGGTGTCTACTGTGGGACCTACTTCAAGCCCCACAGCAGAACACCCAGGAGATGGAGAAGATCTGTTTCCTGGGAAGTAGAAGGGCATTCACAGTCCTTTAAATGGGGGGGGGGACTCCGAAGGCTATTAGAAAGCACAACCCCTGAAAACATAGATCCAGAAAAGACCCGGAACTTTGCACTCACCTTGGGTAGACTGTCCTGATTGGATGGCTCACACTCAAGAAACTGTCATATCATCAACTGATTACAAAATTAAGAAACAGACATGTCAGGAAATAAATTCCAGAGCTAACATTTTAAATATTAAATGTAAAGTGTACAAAAAAAAAAAAGTTACAAGACAAACGAAAACACAGGAAATGATGGCCCATCCAAAGGAAGCAGATAAAAATCCAGAAAACATCAATAAAGAAGACCAGATTGTGGATATACTAGACAAAGACTTTTAAAAAATGATCTCCCATATGCTCAAGGAGATGAAGGAAAATGCAGAAAAAGAACTAAAGGACATCGGGACAACAATGAGTGACAATATTAGAATCTCAACCAAGAGAAATTTTAAAAAGGAACCAAAGCACAATGTACTCCAAACAGAATAAACCCTAATAAACCCACTCCAAGACACATGCTAATCAGAATGCCAACTGTCAAACATACAGAGAGTTCTGAAAGCAGCAAGAAAAGTAATTTGTCACATTCATGGAAATCACAATAAGATTAAATGCCAATTTCTCATTGGAAACCATGGAGGCAAGAAGTAATTAGGATATATTTAAGGTAGTGAAAGAGAAAAGCTGCCAGCCCCAAATTCTTTATCTGGCAAAATTCTCCTTCAAAAATGAGGGATAGTGTAAAATATTCACGGATAAGCAAAAGCTGAGAGAGTTTGTTAACGAGTCCTGCCCTACAAGAGATACAAAAGGGACTTTTGCAGGCTGAAAAGAAAAGACAGGGGAGAGAGGTTTAGAGAAGAGTGTAGCAATGAAGATTATCTGTAAGCATAACAACAACAAAAAAGACAAGAATAAGAAATGACATATAAAATCCAAAGGACAAAACGAAGTAAGTACTGCCTTTACAGTAAAAGCATTGAAGTTAATGGATTAAATTTTCCAATCAAAAGACATGCATTGGCAAAATGGATTTTAAAATATGATCCAATTATATGTTTCCAAGAGACTCACCTTAGATCCAAGGATACAAATATATTGAAAATAAAATCTGGAGAAAGATATTCCACACAAACAGTAACCAAAAAGAGTTGGGGTAGCTATATTGGACAAAATAGGCCTTAAATGCAAAAAATGTTGTAAGAGATAAGGAAGGACACTATGTATTAATAAAAGGAGCAATCTACCAAGAAGAAATAACAATCATAAATGTTTATGGACCTAACCAGGGTACCCCAAAATACAAGAGGCAAACACTGGCAAAACTGAAGGGAAAAATAGGTTTTCTACAATAATAATTGTAGACTTCAATTCACCACTCTCATAAATAGATAGAGCATCTAGCAGAGGCTCAATAAAGAAATAGAGAACTTCAATAAAGAAACAGAGAACTTGAATAATATGATAAATGAAATAGATCTAATAGACATATACAGAACATTGCACCCCAAAACAGCAGGATATACATTCTTCTCCAGTGCTCATGAATCATTCTCCAGGATAGACCGTATGTTGGGCTACAAGACAAATCTCAATAAATTTAAAAAGACACAAAGCACTTTCTCTGATCATAAGGGAAAATGAAGCTGGAAATCAGTAATAGGCAGAGAGTGGGAAAATTCACAAACGTATGGAGATTAAACAACACACTATTAAACAATCAAAGGATCAAAGAAGACATAAATTAGTAAACATCTCAAGATGAATATTCATCTTATCTCTTCATTGCTCATGTTTTGGCTTTGGAGCTAGACCTCTACATTGGAAAACAACTTAGTTCACACTTTCTGCCCATACCTACTGAGGGAAAGCCCCTGGAAGCACATGTGGCCTGTGAAGTGGTCTTACTGTCAAACTAGTGTATTTGAACTTAAGACCATTGTTAAGTATGACACAAACAGCTGTTCTATTTCTACATAGCCAAGTCCCAGTAACTCACCAACTCTGCTGAGGTATTTTACTAACCTCATTCCCTTTTGGCTTCTAAGACACTTAAAAATTTCCTAACAGAATTTAATGTTCATTAGAAATTTGCAAGAGTTTCTTTTCCCCAAAAACCACTGGCAGATTATAATTTTGGCCGCAGTGCTATTGCCAGACCTACATCTGCATCATACATGGTATACTTATTTCCTTTATTTTTGTTATACATGGTATAAATTTTACTCTTGCATGATAACTACCATCCTTCTCTTAAAATGAGGTGCAGTTAGCAAATGATATAAAAGCCTTTTTTTTGTCTAGACAAAAGCAAGCTTCCTAAGCTTGAACTTATAGTTATTAAACACACACACACACACACACACACACACATATATACATGCACACAATAAAACGCATGGAAAAAAATCTTCTGGGCAATAAAATACTATTTTATTTTATGAACCACCTTTGGAGCCACATTCTGTCTAAACCTCCTAACAGCACATTTTAATTTGTAGGAGGCTAGCTGTACAAATGATAGGTATGAAATAAAGAACTAAAATCATCAGCAGATTTTAATTCCAGCGTGTTGTAACTCTGTCTTTTCTGTGGTGTTAAATCTTCATTTCTGGTGAGGAATGTCTCAGGCCTAGAAACATACGAAATTCCTTTTAGGATATTTGTGTTTGGGATTTTTACATTTTTAAACTGTATGTGAATTTGTCATGACTTTCTTTAAATTTATTTTATTTTTTCACTTTTTTTCTCTAAGAAGAAGATTTTGAATGAGTTCAGATTTGTGGTGTAAATACCGGCTTCTTGTTGTAAGAAGTATCATTTATATTCTGAAACCTTTAAACTACAGGTAACTGTTTCACAGCTATTCCAAGTACTTGTGCAACTTTGAAAAACAGACTTGGGTTGTGGTAACAGTTGACAAAGTTCTGAAAAGATGTTATTTGTTTTCTTCTGATCTGTTACTTATTACTATTTACTGTACAGTCTGCTTAAGGTAATCCCTGTGAATCTACGGGTGCTGTTGATTCTCTCATGCAGCTTTCTTTTCAGTTATGTTACGCTCTTGAAGTTGCAGAGCTCTCAACAACTTCTTTCTTCATTGACTCACTTTTTTTTTCTTCTAAAATATGAAGCATTAGGACCAAATTGTTAGAAAAGCATCAGGATTACCAGTTACATCAAATAGGTTTTGTTGCATTTCATAACACCTGGCACGACTCTGAAGATACTATTAAATGTTTTATATATGAATAATTACTGTTGATGATATAGAAATTACTATAGAGTATTTACAGAACCATTGTTAATCTTAAAACTAGTGGTCTACTCACGAAATAAAGTATCTCAAGTTGACTTGAATAAAAACAATATGACAACCAGATTTGCCGATTTTCAGAAACTAACACTTTTCTCTCTCACATCAAGTTTTACAAAATTGATCTGTTATAGCAGAAAATAACATACAGATTAAACAAGAATTAATTTCTGACTCTTGCCAAGAATATAGCTGAGTAAGAAAGACGTATCAAAACTGTCCTCTGAATTATCTTTCTTTTAGCTTTTCTTTCTAGCATCTTATTTCTAAATAATTTTAGGCATCTTTTTATTATACTTTGTTTCTCTCTTAATCTTAAACCTGGTAATATATGATTCGCCCTCCATAACCCACTGATTTCAAGTGTTTGTGTTTTAATTTCTTTTAAAAGAAAGTAAATTGATACCCTCTGATTTTGAGAGCTTGATAAAATTGCAAAACTTAACATTAAGAGAACTACTCCTTACTTTGTATTACAATTGGCATCATGGGAGGGAAAAGTAAAATTACACTTTTAGGAAGAGCAGCTTTTTACAGGTATTGCATTGCCCTCTTTACAAATTAATTAGTGATTCTATCAGTAGTGTAATCAGAACTTGAGTATATTTATATATTATTTAATATTAAAAATAATTTTAGTTCTGGCTTTTTTCTTAAAGAAGCTGTGAAATTATGGAAGATTTTGAATACATGGTAACAGTAGAACTTATAAGATGAAATGCAGTATTTGTTGATAGCCCTAAAATATAGGATGACTGTCCAAGGTTCATATCCAGACTCGCTTTGAACAGAGACGGATGGTATGATTGGAAAGGAGAAGTCAACCATTAACAGTTGATTGTTTTAAGATTAATGTTTTAAAAGCTTTATACCTATTTACAGTTTGGGGACAAAAAGTGGGCTTGGTTTTTATGTTTGAAGAAAACTGTTATAAAATGTATCAAAATCAAGAGCAAATATGCACAAATGTGCACATTGACTGCAACAAGTTACCTTGATTGCAGTAAAAATATTTCCTATTCCAAGAAATGAAAGTTGAAGACACTCACCAGTCAGATGATTTTTTTTAGATAAACCACTTGCTGAAATTATTGAAACTAATTGAGCCAAAGTAATTATGCATTCTTGACCTATTTAACTGGTACTTTGTATCGTTAAACATATTTTACAATACATGTGTAGCCTGTAGATATGAACATTGTATCCATTAAAGCTCTCACAAAACTTTTTTGGTAAAAGAAGAAAGAAGAAGGAGGAAGAGAAAGTGCTAAAATCAAAGACCTAACTCCATCCTGGAAGAACTAGAAAAAGAATAGCAAATTAATCCCAAAGAAAGCAGAAGGAAAGAAATAAAGATTAGAGCAGAAATAAATGAAACTGAGAATGAAAAAAAATAGAATTAACAAAACCAAAATTGATTCTTTGAGACGATCAATAAAATAGACAAACCCTTAGCTAGATTAATAAGGAAAAAAAGAGAGAAGATGCAAAAAAAATAAAATCAGGAGTGAGAGGGGTCATTATTTCTCATTTCATAGAAAAGAAAGGGATCATAAAAGGATATTACGAACTATGGTTCACCAACAAATTAGACAACTTAGATGAAATGGGCAAATTCCTAAAAGCACATGAACACTCTACATGACTCTAGAAGAAATAGAAGACTTAAACAGACCAATCACAAGGAAAGAAATTGGATCAGTCATCAAAAACCTCCCCAAAAAGAGAGGCCCAGGATGAGACGGCTTCACAGGGGAATTCTGCCAATCATTTCAAGAAGAGTTAATACCAATTCTGCTCAAACTCTTCCAAAGAATCAAAGAGAAGGGAACAGTACCTAATTCATTTTGAGAGGCCAACATAGAATTAATAATACCAAAGCCTAACGACAGGAAAAGGAAATGACAGACCAATTTCTATTATGAATATGGACGCAAAAATCCTAAACAAAATACTTGCGAATTGAATCCACCAGCACATTAAAAAAATTGTACACCATGGCCAAGTGGGTTTTATGCCAGGTATGTAAGGGTGGGTCCACACAAGAAAATCAATGTAATACACAACATTAATAAAATGAAGGGGAAAAAACACATGACCATTTCAGTTGACACAGAAAAAGCATTTGACAAAATCCAGCATCTTTTCTTGATAAAAGCACTTCAAAAATCGGTATAAAAGGATCCTTCCTCAACATGATAAAAAGCATATATGAAAAACCTACACCTAACATCATGCGTAAAGATGAAAGACTGAAAACTTTTCCAGTGTGATCTGGAACAAGTGGAACAAGAAACGCTTATTCACTCCTAGTGGGGATGTAAAATGATGCAGCTGCTGTGGAAGGCAGTTTGGAAGTTCCTCAGGAAGCTAAGTACAGACTTGCCATATGATCCAGCAATCCTGCTACTAGGTATTTACCTAGAAGACTGAAAACAGGGACTTGAAAAGACATTTGCACACTGATATCATAGTGGCATTATTTACAACTGCCCAAAAATGGAAGCAACCCAAGTGTCTATCAATTGATGAATGGATAAACAAAATGATGTATATACATATGATGGACTATTATTCAGTGGTAAAAAAGAATGAAGTCCTCATGCCTGCAACATCATGGACGAACCTTGAGGACATTATTTGGAGTGAAATAAGTCAGACATAAAAGGATAAATACTGCATGATCTCACTGTTGTGAATTACTTATAATAAGCAAATCATAGAGGTAAATCTAGAGATAGGCTCCTGGGAGATAGATTAGGGTTAGAGAATGAGGAATTGATGCTTAACTTGTACAGAACTTCTATTTAGCCTAAAGGTGAAGGTTTGGAAATGGATGATGGTGATGTTAACACATTATTTTGAGTGTAATCAAGAGCCCTGAAATATATGTGAATATGGTTAAAAGTGGGAACTTTAGGTTGTATATATTACTACAATAAAAAAAGATAAAACATTGGATTGTACAACACAGTGAGCCCCATTGTAGGTGATGGACTAAACTTAGTACAAGTATAAGCTGGTTCTTTCATGAGTTATAACAAACCTAAGATACTAATACAGGGTGATATTAATATGGTGGTATATGGAAAAATTGCACCTGATGTAAATAATGGATGATAGTAGAACTATTTTAATAAAAATTTTTATCAATTGTAGCAAAGGTAATTCCCGGTTTAAAAAATTCAATTATAGAAAAAGGATGATCATCAACTGTAACAAATGTTTCACACCAATGTAAGGTGCTGGTGGTGGGGTGGTGTATGGAAATCCTGTATTTTAGGCATGATTGTTTTGTAAACTCACAAGTTCTGTAATAAAAAAGTATGACCCAACTATATACTATCTATAAGAGACTTACCTTAAATTCAGAGATGTAAGAAAAAAGATATATTTACAAGAAATAAATATACCATGTAAGTAGAAACTGAAAGAGAGTTGGGGTAGATATATTAATATCAGAAAATAGACTTTAAGTAAAAAACAAGAGGGACAAAGAGAGTTATTATGTACTGATGAAGGGGCCAATTCAACAAGAAGTCATAATGATTATAAATATATACATGCCTAATAGCAGAACTCAAAAATATATGAAGAAATTGCTGCCAGATTTCAAGGGAGAAATGGACAGTGATACATTAATAACAGAGGAGACTTTAATGAACATCTTTCAAAATGGATAAAACATCTAGAGAGAAGATCAATAAGGAAATGGAGGTCTTAAATGAGAATCTAAACCAGCTCTATCTAACAGACATATATATATATATATATATATATATATATATATATATATATATATATATATATATATATATATATATATACATATACATTTCATCCCATAATGACAGAATACTCATTCTTCTCAGGCACACCTGGGTCATTCTCCAGGATAGACTGTATCTTAGGCCACAAAACAACACATACAATGAGTCTTCTTTGGGCACAATGGAATGAAGCTAGAAACCAACAACTAAGGGAGAAGTGGAAATTCATTAATATGTGGAAATTAAACTACATTGTCCTAAACAACCGATGGGTTAAAGAGAAAATCACAAGGGAAATTAGGAAATATACAACATAGTAAAATTTATGGAATGCATCAAAGGCAGTACTGAGATAGAAATTTATAGCTTTAAATACTTACATGAAGAAAGCAGAAAGATTTCAAATCAGTGACCTAAACTCAAAACTGGAAGAAATAGAAAATGAAGAGCAAACTAAACTCAAAGTGAATGGAAGGAAGGAAATAACAAAGATTAGAGTGGATATAAATTAAATAGAAAACCAGAAAACAATAGAGAGGATCAGCAAAAGCAAAAGTTGGTTCTATGAAAATATCAATAAAATTGACAAACCTTTAGACTGACAAAGAGAAAAAGAGAGAAGACACAGATCACCAAAATCAGAAATGAAAAGGGGGTACATTACTACTGATGCCACAGAAATAAAAAGGACCATAAGAAGAAATTATGAACTTTAATGCCAACAAATTAGATAATCCGGATGAAATAAATTACTAGAGACATACAAACTACTTATGCTGAATCATGAAGAAATAGATCTCAACAAATCAAAAACTAGTAAAGAGATTGAATCAATAATAAATAACCTCCCAATAAAGAAAAGTCCAGGATCAGATGGTTTCACAGGGAAATTTTACCAAATATTCCAAGAATAATGAACAGCAATTCTGCCCAAACTCTTCTAAAAAATTGAGCAGGAGGGACCACTACCTGATTCATTCTATCAGCCAACACAGAGTTAATATCAAATCCAAATAAAGATACCACAAGAAAATAAAATTACAGAATATCTCTTATGAATATAGATGCAAAACATCAACAAAATGCTAGCAAAACAAATCCAACAGCACATTAAAAGAATTATGCACCATGATCAAGTGAGATTTATCCCAGGTATACAAGGATGGTTCAACATAAGAAAATCAATTAAGGTAATACCCCCCACCCCCATTAATGGAATGAAGGAATAAAAATCCACATGAGCATCTCAATTTACACAGAAAAGTCATTTGAAAAAATCCAGTACCCCTTCTTGATAAAAACACTTGGAAAACTAAGAATAGAAGGAAACATCCTTCACATGATAAAGGGCATATATGAAAAATTTACAGCTAAGATCATACCCAATGGTGAAAGAGTGAGAGTTTTCCCTCCAGTATCTGGAAAAACACGAATATACCCACTGTCACAAAGTATTCAACATTGTACTAGAAATTTTAGATGGATAGTTAGGCAAGAAAATGAAACAAAAGGCATCCAAATTGGAAAGGAAGAAACAAAACTTTCCTATTTGCAGATGACATGATCCTCTATACAGAAAACCCTGAGAAATCCACAACAATGTTCCTAGAACTAACAAATGAATTCAGCAAAGTGGCGGGGTACAAGATCCACACCGCAAAATCAGTAGTGTTTCTATACATATGATGTCAAATCTACACAAAGTGATTTACAGAGTCAATGCAATCCCAATCAAAATTTCAACAGCCTTCTTTGTAGAAATTTATATGGAAGGTAAGGGGCCCTAATTACTACAGCCATCTTGAAAAAAAGAAGAATAAAGTTGAAAGACTCACAGTTACTGAAGTTAAAACTTATTACAAAATCACGGTAATCAAAAGAGCATGGAACTGGTACAAGGAAAGACATATAGACCAATGGAATTAGATTGAGAGCTCTGGAATCAACCCTCACATTTATGGTCAACTGATTCTTGACAAGGAGCAAATACCACTCAATTGGGAAAGAATTGTCTGTTCAACAGATCATGCTGGGAAAACTGGAACTCTGCAAAAGAATCAAGGTGGACCCCTACCTCACACCATATACTAAAATCAACTCAAAATGGAACAAAAAACTAAATATAAGAGCCAGAAATATAAAACTCCTCGAAGAAAATACAGGGAAGCAGCTTCAGGACCTTGTATTAGGCAATGATTTCTTATACTTTATACCCAAAGCACCAGCAACAAAAGAAAAAAATAGACAAATGGGACTTCAACGAAGTTTAAAACTTTTGCATCTCAAAGGAATTAATCGTGAAAGCAAAATGAAAACCTACACAATGGGAGAAAGTATTTGGAAACCACATATCCAATAAGGATTTAATATCCAGACTATATAAAGATAGTCTTAAACTCAACAACAAAAAAGCAGACAACTGCATTTTAAAAATGGGCAACAAAGAATAGATATTTCTCCAAAGACATACAAATGGCCTAAAAGCACATGAAAAGATGTTCACCATCATTAGCCATTAGGCAAATGCAAATCAAAATCACAATGGGATACCATTTCATATCAACTAGAATGACTAATATTTTAAGAACCTCAGAAAATTACAAGTGTTGGAGAGGATGTGGAGAAATAGAAACATTGCTGGTGGGAATGTAAAATGGTACAGCTGCTGTGGAAATCAGTTTGATAGCTCCTCAGAAAGTTAAGTGTACAATTACCAGGTGACCCAGCAATCCTCTTTCTAGTTGTATATGCCCCAAAGAATTGAAAGCAGGGACTTGAACAGATATTTGCATACCAATGTTCATAGTAGCATTATGAACAATTACAATTACATACAATTACAAATGCCAAAAGATGAAACCAACCTGTGCCCAACAACTGAAGAACAGATACATAAAATGTGATCTATATATATAATGGAATATTATTCAGCTATGAAAGCAATGATTTTCTCATACATGTGGCAACACAGATAAATCTTGCAGATATCATATTGAGTGAAATAAGCCAGCCACAAAAGGACAATATCTCACTGATATGAAATATAAGAATAAGCAAACTCATGAGTCAGAATCCAGAATATAGACTATCAGCGGACAGGACGGGGGTAGGGAATAGGGAGTAAGTATCATGGTTAGGTTCATGTGTCAACTTGGCCAGGTGGTGGTGCCTGGTCATCTGGTCAGGCAAGTGCTGGCCTGTTTGTTGCTATGAGGACATTTCATGGACTTAAATCATGATTACATTGGCTGCATTCACAGCTGATTGCATTTGTAATTAGCTAAGGCTAGTGTCTTCTGCAATGAGTGATGCCTAATCTAATCACCAGAAGGCTTTTAAGGAGGATTCAGAGGAGACAGTCACTCTGCCTGCTTCAACCGGCGAGCCTCTCCTATGGAGCTTGTCCAGACCCTTCATTGCAGTCACCATGTGTGAAGTTGCAATCTGCCCTATGGATTTTGGACTCTTCCATTCTCACAGTTGTCCAGCCAGCCCCTGCTGAGAGTTTGTTGAGGACCTTCATTGGAGTTACCAGCTTGCGGCCTGCCCTACAGAGCTTGGACTCTGCATTCCCACGGTTATGTGAGACACTTCTATAAATTTATATCTATGATATCTTCTGATGATTCTGTTTCTCTAGAGAACCCTATATAGAGAGTTAGGGCATAACATGTAGAATTTCTATTTGGGACAATGGAAAAATGTTGTCAGTGGGTGGTGGTGACAGTAGCATGATATTGTTAAGTGTAATTAACAGTACTGAATTATATATTTGAATGTGGTTAAAAGGGGAAATTTTAAGTTGTATATATGTTACTAGAATACAAAATTTTAAAAAAATCCATGGGACTGTACAATACAGTGATCTCTAGTTAAACCATGGACAACAGTTAATAGTGCAATTATAAAAATCTGTTTTCATCAATTGTAATAAAGGTACCACACCAATGCAAGGTGTTAATAGTAGGGCAGTATATGAGAACTGTGTATTTCATGCATGATTATTCTATAAACCCACAACTTCTGTAATAAAGAAAATATAGTTTAGTACTAGAAATTTCCAGATGGAATCAGTGGGGTTGAGAGTTTATCAGAACTGACAAAATTGTAGGATGGATACTTACACTCAGAAAAAAAAAATGAAGATATAAGATTTTTGTTTATGTTAGCAGCAAGACTATTTTCCTGGGTAGGGAATTTGAAGAAGGCCAGGATAGGAAAATATGTGTTTATCAGTACTCTTTTCTTTTGGAGCAAAATTGTTGGCTTAAAAGAATAAAGAAATCATAGTGGATAATCAAAATGAACATTTCTAAACTTGAGGAAACAAAAGAATGGCACTTTTAACATCCTTGAAATTTCATAAGCTGTAAGTGAAGACATAAAACTTCTTCAATAAAGGTGTTTTTTGAATAAATGTCAGCCTATAATATACCTTTGTATTTTAGTTTGCTAAAACTGATGAAATGCAATAGACTAGAAATGGGTTGACATTTACAATGAGGATTTATTAACTTACAAGATTACAGTTCTGAGACTGTGAATATGTCCAAAACAAGGCATCAACAGGCGATGCTTTCTCCCCACACACCGGCTACCAGGGATCCTGGGCTCCTCTTTCACATGGCAAGGTTCATGGTCATGTCTGCTGGTCTTTGCCTTCTCTTCTGGGGTCTTTGCTTTCAGCTTCTGACTACTCTGTCTGTTGCTTTCTTTCTGAACTTCTGTGTGTTTCTCTCTTGGAGCTTCTCTTATAAAGGACTATGGTAAGAGGATTAAGACCCACCTGGGGCACACCTTAACTGAAATAACCTAATCAGAAGGTCCCACCCACAATAGGTCTATACTCAGAGGAATAGATTAGCATTAAGAACATGATCTTCTGGGGTCTGTTCAGCTTCACATTACCGCACTTTGAAGACCTAATTTTGATGACCTCAAAATCTCTACCCAAGAAGGAATTGCATAGGAAATATGGAAATCAAGACACTGGAGCAAAGAAGAGTCAAGATAGAGGTCCTATCATAAAGCAGAAATGTACCTAGAGCTGTGGATGTCTGCCTAAGCCAGGTTGGAGTCTGCCAAGAAACTCTCTGAAGTTGAGTTCCCTGGGAAACAGACTCTGAGATGGAAATTTACATGCAGGAGGTCTCTGGAGCAACCCCTGTCAAGGAGTGAGGGAGGTGGGATTGGGCAGGGGGAGAGAGACATTGATCAGTGATGCAAAAGGAGACTTAGCCAATCCCACAGAAAGTTCTGGAACTAGGATGGCCTTTCAGAATTGTCTCAAACCACAGCAAGGGGACTGGGCCTTTTAGACCCACGTCAACAGGGCGTTGGATCTAAACTGCACTTCGGGAGGGGACATAACCTTGGCGAACTCGCTCCCTTTGGCTGTGGGCAATGCCTTAAGAGAAACTCAGTTGTGAGCATTGAACACCCAACACTCTCTGGGACTTGGGGAAAGAGTGCCTCTCAGTCTAGGGAACATTTGGAGCAGTACTGTGTACTACAGCATGACGACCCTGTTTGACAATTTGGAAATTAACTCTGCAATGTATGAGAAACAATATAATATAGTACCCAACCTCTCCTAAAAAGAACACAGCCCCCAAGCAACCTCACCTATTTGGAGCACATCCCAGACAGAGAAGTGAAACTTCATTCATAGGAGAACCTCTGCACAATAAACCTGGTGATATATCTTCTACACCCATATCCAATGAGAAATAAAAAAAATTAACAGATATTAAGAAATCTTTTCAACTGTAACAAAAGTACCAGGCAATTAATAATAGGTAAAACTGCATGGGGGTGGGGTGGAAGGTAGGGGGTAGTGTATGAGAACTCTGACTTTGCTTCATTTTCTGTAAATCGACAGCATCTCTAATTAAAAACAGAAAACTAATAATCGCAGGAAAAGGTGACCACGAACGATGCATCTGTGAGGGAGGAGCCAAAGAAAGACAATTACATAAGGTAGGAAATAAAATCCTTGAAGTGCATAGGAGTCTGCACCCATTTAGTGCAGGGACAGTTTGGACAGCGTCTCGGTGTGCTTTAAGGACTTTGCTGTGTTATAACTCATTACCGTGATGGGTATTTTTCATGATAATTCCAAGTCTTCCAGAAAATGTTATTCTATACATTTTGTTTATAAAGGGAAAACACATTGAAGAATGACTTCCTTCCAAGCTAGTAAATTTCTTTAAAAGCTTGACTACTTGTGATTTAGCTATATGGAAAACTTGGCTATCCAGATTCTACCGCATTGCCTGAAGGTTCTCTATAGCCAGGCGTTCCCCAACCTAAAATCCCCTTTAAAAAAAAATGGGGGTAACATATATAGAACATAAAATTTGTCATTTTAACCATTTTTAAGTGTAAGATTCAGTGACATTAATTACATTTACAATTTACCATCATTTTAAATGTAATTATATTCACATTCACCATCAAAATCATCTGTTACTAAAACTTTTTCAACACCCCAAACAGAAACTTTATACCCATTAAGCAGGAATTCCCCATTTCCCTTCCCTATTCTGCCCATAACCCCTGGTAACCTCTAATCTACTTTCTGTCTCTATGAATTTTTCTAATCTATACTTCATATAGGTGAAATTATACAATATCCATTCTTTTGTGCCTAGCTTGTTTACACTTAGTTTATTTCATACATGTTGTAGCATGTATCAGCTTTCATTTCTTCTCATGGCTAAAGAATTTTCCATTGCAATGGAAGAATTTTTCATTGTAAACCACATTTGGTTTATCTATTCATTTGTCAACAGACATTTGAGCCATTTCCACCTTTTGGCCATCGTGAATAATACTGCTACAAACATGGGTGTACAAGTATCTTGCTTTTAATTCTTTGGGGGGTATATATCTAAAAGTGGAATTGCTGGGGAATCTGGTAATTCTATGTCTAACCCATTGAGGATGCATCAGTCTGTTTCCCACATCAGCACGCCTCTACACCCTCATCAATACTTGCCATTTTCTTTCTTAAAAATAATAGCCAGTCTTGTGGATGTGAAGTGGCATCTCACTGTGGTTATAGCCAAGCTTTTATTCTGTGCATAGACATGAAAGGGAAGAGTTAACAAGCATGGCGCCAGCAAAGGCTGTATTAGGTAGATGTTCACACATTCAAGCAAGTTAGAGGCAGTGGCTCTAGATCCTATTTCTATGCCTCTTTTATCAGGTCCCCTGGGGAGAAAACTTGGTAAGCACTGGCTAGCTACAGATTCCTTCAGGTGATTGCAAGGCGTTTGGAGCATGCTTTGTCCCACCAGCCATCTCACCCTTGCTGACCTGCCTTAGACAAACCTCCTGCCAGTAGGTAGAATTCAACTCCGTGTTAGGCGTCCGTACATCTCTTTCTGTTGGTTTCAGAAGGAAAAGTGTATATGAAGAAGACACAGTAAAAGCAGATCTCTGATCAGCTTTCAGAAGCTGTGAGTGCTGTGGGAGGCAGCCGTCGTTTCTCACCTAGGTACGAGGAGAAAGTATCACTGCAAATTTATCTAACTGAAGAGTCAATGGTAGCAAATTATTTGTGAAACGCTGAATCATTCTGATGCATGTGGCCAGAAGTTTATGCAATTCCTTTTATTATCACCGGAAGATCTTTCATAATTATGGGCACTCCTTCTATTTCAAAAGCTTCAGAGAGGGATTGTTGACACCTTAGATTAAGCCAGTGGATGCGTGCCATCTTTTTCCATTCATAAAGTCAAAGAACTATGATGTGTTGAAAACCTGAAAGCCATTTAGGGGAACGAACTTAATTTTTTTTTTTTTTACCTTGAAGTCTTTTTAACGTTTCTATAAGATCCTTATACCATAAAAACAATTAGTAATCCTCTAATTTAAACACATAAAAATCTTATTCATTCTCCGCCTCTCACCTCCCCTCATCAAACATTCTTTGTCCTCAGTCAAGCCCTGTGGCTGATAATGACATTTCTGACATACATAGAGATTGCTGTGTTTATAGTATTAGTGTGAGAAGCAAAATACATTACACTATATCCTAGAGATTTCTTTGCTAATTAAATCCAGCTTAGTTTTCCAGGTAACAGTTTTGTTTATACTGTCTTCAACACAGCACCAGGAATGCTACGGACACTTGAATAAACATAAAATAGTAAAAATAAGTGTGCCCCCTATATTTACATTTTTCACATTAAGTTGCTTAACATCTTGGCTAGTGCTCTCCAAATATAAACAATTACTTCAAATAATATATTTTATACCTTAGAAAGAGACTAGCCTTCACATTTAACCTAATGGTTAATTTTTCACTCAGATAAAATATTCAGTATGTAACAAGGCTGAGAGAACAAATCATCTATCAGAAAATATACATGAAAATATGTAAGACCTACTCAGACTATTAGCGTTGTCCACACTGTTAACAAAATCCAAACACTCAACACAAATTGAGTGAGGAAATCGGCCCTAATTTCAAAAGCAGAATCAGACACTTTAAAATCGCATAAAGACCCTATTTTCTCTATGACATGATAACAAAAGTTAGTATACTTGACCTTGAAAACATGTTGGGTGACATTTCCAATATCAATAGAGCAAGCAGGAGATTATTATTTGCATCCCAGTGAAAGAGGACAGCAAAATAGCATAATGTTTTTATGGCTCATCCATATCGTGGCATGTATCAGAACTTCATTCCTTTTTATAACTAATAATATTCCATTGCATGAATCGTCTACCTTTGTTTTATCCATTCATCTGTGGATGGACACTTGAGTTGTTTCTACCTTTTGGCTATTGCATAATACTGTGAACATTAGTGTACAAGTATCTGCTTTGAAACATACCCAGTGCTCCTAGCCACTTGTGAAAGGGAATTACAGAGGACAGCTAATGCCACTGTGAGGGCCATTCCACTGGCATTAATGATCAACTCAAAGTCCATTGTGAAAGAGTAATTTCTGGAACATTCACGGCCGGAGAGGAAGAATGGATCTAAAATTAAACTGACAACATGACAAAGTATTATTACGTAAAGTGAGATGTTAAAAAAAGTTTCTCCAAACTATCAGATATCTGATTACACCATTGGCAATTTATTTTACTCTATTTCTTTCATTCATTTATTCACATTCATTCCTTCATTCTTACTTTAACTTGAGTGGGAATGCAGCCATAAGCTATCACTGTTCTATGAGGCTAAAAAAGCAGATTATATTTCTTCCGTCTCCAGCCATGAGGATTTGCCCTCCCATTGTAAACTAGAACACTAGATTAAATACATGAAACAACTGTTCTCAGACATTAGACAGCAGACAGCACAGATGGTGAGCCTGAAGAGAAGGGCAGCAAATGAGGTAAGCCTTATGAGTATCCCAGCTTTCTGCCTGATGCAGTTTCTAGACCACACTGCAGGGAGGCAGAGCATGAGCAGAAAAAATGGAGGTGCTCCTAGCGTGGAGACAGAGCTTAGAGCTCTGGGAGGCTGAAGAGGCTGGCATGCATGGGGTAGAATAATGCTGAGAAGGAAGCTACACAGAGAAAGCGCTCTAGAGATTTGAATCAGTTCCTTTTTAGTCTGTGGCTGAATACGAAACCGAGCATGCATAGGGTGAGACTGCACAAATAACAACTAGGGAAAACATAACGACCAGAATGCTACAAGCTAAACAATTCATAGAGTTTGTACAATGCTAGGACATATTCAGATCTCTAACTACCTGGCATATTCAGTAGAGATACCAGAAAGATCATGCCTTGGAAGGAGGGCTAACCTAACCCTAGAGTGAAGGATAGAAATCAAGGGAACATAATTGAGAGTGGAGAAATAAACCCATGTATATATGGTGAACTGATTTTGAACCAAAAAATCCAAGGTACTTCAATAGAGATAAAAATGTCTTTTCAACAAATGGCGCTAGAACAAATGGATATTTGTACAGCAGAAAAATGAACCTTGATTTTCAGCTCACAAAGGTAGCTCAGAATGGCTGTTAGACTTATATGTAAAATAAACAATTATAAAGCTTCTGGAAGAAATCTTAGAAAAAAATCTTTGCAACCTTATTTAAGCAAAGATTTCTTAGATAAGATGTAAAAAGTACTAATAAGAGCAAAATAAAGATAAATTTGACTTCATGAAAATTATAAACTGCTCTTACAAAGATATCACTAAAAAAATGAAAAGGCAAACCACAGACTGAAGGAAAATATTTATAATACATATATCTGACAAGAGACTGGTATGCAGAAAATATATAGAACTCTGACATACTAATGAGAACATAAACAAACCACACTTATAAATGGGCAAAAGAGTTGAATAAACCTATGGTGGTTTGGAGCTCTGTACCCCAGAAAAACATGTTCTTAAGCTTAATGCATTCCTGTGTGTGTGAATTCTTGTGAATAAGACCTTCTGGTGAGGTTATTTCAGTTAAGGTAGGGACCAGCCGAGTCAGAATGGGTCTTAATCCTATTATTGAAGACCCTATAGGGAAGGAAACAGAGAGAGTGAGAGGAAGCTACATGGAGCAGCCAGAGGGTGGAAGTTAATGAAACACAGAAGTGAAAGGAGAAGCTAGGAGTGGTCACTATGTGTATTGCCTTATGACAGAAAGGCCAAAGACCAAGGATTACCAGCAGCCAGCCCCAGAACGACACAGTCTTCTGGGAGAAAGCATCTCCTTGCTGATGCCTTGATTTTGGATTTCTCCTAGACTCAAAGCTGTGAGCCAATGTATTACTGTTGTTTAAGCCAATCCCATTGTATGGTATTTGCTTTGGCAACCAGAAAACTAATACAAAATCCTTCACAAAGGAAAATATGCAAATGGCTAATATGCACAGAAAAGGTGCTCAGCATATTTAGTCATCAAAGAATGAAAATTAAAGTCACAGTGAGATACCACTATAAATGTTCCTAGGAATGGCTAAAATTTAAGAGACTGGTTTGGCAAGGATGGGAACACCTAGGATGGTTATACATTGCTTATAAAAGTGTAATATTGTCCAACCACTTTGGAAAACTATTTGGCAGTTTTCTATAAACACTTTCTTACCATCTGACCTAGAAGTTTCGCTCCTAATATGTCCCAACAGAAAAAAAAAAAAGATACATCTACGCAAAGACTTATAAATGAATGTTCATGGAAGTTTTATTCATAATAGCAAAAAGCTATAATTAATTCAGCAGGTGAATGGATAAATTGATTGTGGCATACAGTGGATTACCACTCAGGAACAAAAAGAAATGAACTACTGTTACTTGCAACATGGATGATTCTCAAAAACATTGTGCTGAACTAAACAAGTCAGACACATAAAGAGCACATGCTATTGAATTCCATTTAAATGGACTTCTAGAACAGGTGAAATGAATCTATAGTGACAGAGAACTCAGATCAGTGTTTGTGTTTGCCTATAGCCCAAGAGGTTGGGTGTGGGAGATAGATGGGAATTGACGACATAGGGCACAAGGGAACTTTTTTAAAAATTATTTTTATTGTATAATATAATATATCTACAAAAGGAAGAAATAAAAAGCAATAATTTTCAAAGCACTCTTCAACAAGTGGTTACAGGACAGATTCCAGAGTTTGTCATGGGCAATCCTCTCATATTTTTCCTTTTAGCTGCTCCAGAATAAAGGAGGCTAGAAGGTTTAAATACTTTTTTATCATCACAATCAACTTTTTTCGTGAACAATAACATATATACAAAAAAGCTACAAATTTCAAAGCATAGCACCAAAATTAGTTGTAGAACATAATTTAGACTTTGATATGGGCTACAATGTCATAATTTTAGGTTTTTAACTTCTAGTTGCTCTAAAATACTGGAGACCGACAGAGATATCCATTTAATGATTCAGTATTCTTATTCATTTGTTAAGTTCTATCTTCTGTATATAATTCTGCTATCACCTTTGACCTTTCCATACTCTCTTTGGGGTGGTTTGGGCTATGGCAATTCTAAATTTTTGATATTGGAAGGGGCTGTCACTAATGTGGGGTAGGAAGGTGGAACTATCTGACGTTCTGGAGAGGCTGGGCTAGGTTTCAAGATTTATCTGCACCAGGGACCCATCTGGAGGTTGTAGGCTTCTGGAAAGTTACTCTAGTGCCTGGAACCCTTGTGGAATCTTATATATTGCCCTAGGTGTTCTTTTTTTTTTT